>JACXSJ010001407.1:0-58252 GCA_014851325.1 Pentalonia nigronervosa
TGAACCATCATAAAAATTATTTATAGAACATCGAAATGATAAGAAACGCATGTCTAAGAAATGCAAATATGAAGTAACACAAAGAAGATAAATAATTCAAATTAAACTGGGAAGAAAATTTCTTGTTCATAGAACGAAATGGTAAACCATTTTATTTCATATTATGTCAATCGTAACTATCACAATTTAAGGTCATCGACTAAAAAAGCCAATGTGAAACAAATCACAATTTATTTACCAAAGAATTTCCTATTGAAGCGAAGGTTTTGACTTAAGAAAAAATAAATTATGCACGATGATATTAAAATTAAATAAACAAATTATTTAGTATCATGCCAGTGTTTTCCAAATAAACTGCTATAAATAAATCTATAACTACTGAAGCGAGTTTTTACATGTGTTTTAATAATGCTCAAGCAATGCGCCTTCCAAGTGTATATACATTATACAGTGTTTCAAAAGTCTTCGTCTAATTTAAAAAATCCATATTTATTTAAAAGAAGATGATAAAGTAGTAAGTTGAAATAAAATATATTCTTAAAATAATCAAGTTTTTATTAGTTTCCCTTATAATAATGTTTTCGTGCGATCACGAATTTATATATAAATCGTCAGCTATTGTCTGGGAAGAATTTGAATACCGTATAGATGTAAGTATACCCGCGGGTGACCAGTGGAGGTTATATAGAAAATTTGTAAGTAAACTAATTAAAACTTGATTGTTTAGGAATATATTTTTACTTCAACCCATCCCTATCTGTATCTTATTTTTTTAAATAAATATAATTTATTTAAATCTTTGAATGCTTTTGAAACATTCTGTATAAAAGTATAATATTATTATAATATTATGCTACGAGGGGCTTTTTAGGGTAACCGTTCAGCGTACGTGGTCTTATTCATTTTTTACATTATTATGTTTTACTGTTTTAGTGATTGTAATAAATTTTAGATTGAAGATTCGAATCAGTTATTTATAAAATAAATGTAATCAAATAGGCTGTATACAACGCCAGATAAATTATAATTTTACAGTAAACTCTCGTTATGTCAAAGCTCAAGGAGAACAAAAAAAAGTTCGAGATATCGAGTTTTATTACAATGGTAATTATTTCAAGGGAATTTAATTTGAGTTTGAGATTACGAAAAATTCGAGATACTGACGTTCGACATAATAAGAATTTACTGTATATTACAACATTACATTAAATCTTTACCTCAGCCCAAAATCCAAATGCTCGACCAAGAACTATTAGTCGCTATTTCTCTATATACATATAATATAAGAGATATAAAATATATAAAATATATAATAGAAATAAGTACATTTATTTAGCAAATCAAATAAATTATAGGTAGTTAAAATATAATAATAATAAAAAGATAAATTGCAACTTATACTTCCCTAAAATAAATATTTTATGGAAAGTTTTACTTTCAAAGCTGTTTAGTTATAAATACATTATAATATTTTAATATATATTATATGATATGATCATTTCAATTATAAATTGATTTGTGTAAAACCGACAATTTTAATTTTTTTTTTTTTAGTGTATTTGTATTGTTTAAGTTATATTTTAAGTATACTTCACAAATTAATTGCCGCTAAAATAGAGATTTTCATGCCTAAATGCTCATACAAAATATATAGGTATTTACACTTATATTAATATTTGACTTGAGTAACGACGCGTGTGTGAGAAACATTAGTTAAATTATTTATAAATATATAAAAAGGTTACAATATTTGTTCTTATAATATATTATATTCTTAATACTAAATACAAGCGGAGTAAACATATTATTCATTATTAGTAAACCAATAGGACAAAAGATATCATAATAACTAATTTAATTACACTCATTAACGTATTTTTCAAAGATTGGACACGAGAATCATAATAATATGCTTGAACAGTGAACCCGAAAAAACAATGCCTACCATAACTAATAGATGGTACTACATTATTACACTAAGTATCATAACTAATACATTATTATTTAACTACAAATTTAGACGATATACACCTGCAGAACACGTCTATATATACCTCTATCTATATTATACAAGTATATCGAGGGCGTAACTGACGTAGATATTATGGTCGGACGATTTTTTTTTGTAAAAACGCGTGATTTTTATTTCATATATAATTCTTATCGGTTTTTAATATTCCCGTTCCATCTTAACGCACATAAATATATATTATTTAATTAAATCCTGACACGTACCTATACAGTGGGTAGTGAGTGGTTAGGTTACCCCTTGGTTCAACCAAACCCCCCCCCCCTCGCCGACTCGCTGAAACGATTTTTCGCGTACGTGCTTGCCTATAGCCATATATTATATTATATATTATAATGTGGTGTATAATATTTTAATATTATAAATCATTATAATGTTGATGATTTACGACGAGAGATAATAATACGTATTGTTATTATTATGTTCGGAATCGTGACGCCGTTTTTATAATATATTATAATGCAGACCGAAGACGCGAAAACTCGTCCACGCGGCGTTTCACTGCAATATCGTGGCTCGTGGAAAACGTCCGGGTTGTGAAATTAAAAAAAAATAATAATAATAAACGGTCGTTTACCATCCAGCGATGGACAAGCTCGCCCGCTTGTTACAACCCCGCGAGATTATGGGTAAGTGCCCACTCGTATATTATAATACAGCGATAATATTATGCGATATGCATAGGTATTGCCAGCTGTATAATAATTATACAGTGCTTGAAATCGGAATAAAATTTTTTGGATTTTAATTTTAATTTCGTTTATATTGATAATAGTTTACACCAGGGCTAGCATTTGAAAAAAAAATATGTTGTGTTACGTTGTACAATTTTTAGGTTTATCATTATTATTTAGAAATAAAACGTTGTACAACTTTTGCGTTAAATCGTTTATCTTTAAAAATGCGGGGAATGGATACGGAAAAAAAAAAACTTGGACTGATTGCTATGATAAAAATAAATTACGTGGAATAAATATTTCTATGAAACTAATATTATTATAACTTTTAAGTAAATAGATTTTAAATTGTCTCATTTAATGATACTCTATATGTTACGTTTTGCAATATATATTTTGTTTAATGATAAATTATTTATTTAGTGAACCATTATGTTTTATTTAGTTGTATTTAATTATTTTTGTTTACAGTTTTCCGTTTAATTATGTTTAAAATTTCAATTTTTTTTTTTTTTTTTTTTTGTCATAATATATAACTTTATTTTAACGTTTGCAACTTTTGGTTTATACTGATTTAAATTTAAAATAAAATATTGATTTTAAACTTATATCTACCTAATCTATACATATTTAATATTTTTCTGATTTCCATCTAGATTTTAAACATAATTATTATTTTTTTCAAAATATCGCTTTTATATTTTTACAACTTTACATTTGATATCTATATAGGTCTTACCAATTACCAATACGAGCCATACGTGTATGAGGATATGATATGTATGATCATCTATTGTATACGTATTTTATATATGTATTATAAATAAGCATTATATAGTATGTGTCGTTGTGCGCTGCAGTGAAATAGTGAAGAGCCTAAGAAAAAACTACGAATTCGCCTAATACCGATGACCAATTTCATATTATTGACATATTAGTTATCATTGAATTTTAAATTTGAATTAAATTTTTCTTAATTTTAAATTGATTTGTACTTAAATAATATAAAAAAAATTATTATTTTGATATAAATTATTGATTTAAATTTGTTCGATTTCAACATAAATAATGTTAAATATCATCATAAAAAAAATTCTATTTTGATTTCAATATAGAATTTTTTTTAACGATTTTATATCAATATTTCAAATCGATGTCAAGCTCGATTTCTTCTAGGGCTTTTTATTTAAATTATATACATCGCGCAGGTGCACGCTGTAAGTACCTATTTTATTGTGAATCATTTTTTCAACATTAAAAAATATATCTACAATAACTATATGCAAGGGGAAAAAACTAGAAATCACGACATGGGTCTGTGCGGACGCAGAAACGAACACAGTGCGCCGCGCCGCCGCCACCCCGCACGATGACTTCCATTCTTATAATAATAATAATATATTATATTGTATCGTCGTGTTGCGATTGCTGCACCGCCGCCTCGTCCGTCGCGCTCAACCGAGTGTGACTTTTTTTTTCCTTCTTCGGTTTGCCAGAGAGTTCGTCGGGTAGGTACACATAGTAAGTGTGCGCGTGCGTGTTCACATTGATATTATTATTATTATATTATACTTTATATAGGTTGGTTACTTCCAGGCAAGGTGTTTGTATTGTACCTATATGTTTATATCTTGTACAGGGTGTTCTACGTAAGACTCTTAAATCTCTGTGACAATTTTTGTGTTTGTGCGAAAAGTACAATTGAAAGTGTCTATAGTAATAGTCAATAGGTCTATAATATTATTTTTTTTTTTTTACAGTAAAAATTTAATTGTTTGCAACTTTTTATGAAATAAATTTGTTTTTTCAATAACATAATGTATTTTTAAGAATTTCATAATTGGAAGCAGAATATTTTTCAATATGGGTAGAGTTTCTTTATAGACATTAAAAGACATATTTTATGTTTGGACTCTAGGTAGACGAGCGGTGTCACCATTCGGATACTCAGTATTATATGTTGCAGTGGTAACTTTTGATTAAATGAAAAACCATAATTATTCGATATCCGTAATGTAGTAGATACGTACAACAAATTTATTTATTTATTTAACACATTTTACAGCTTAGCCTTTTTTTATAAGAGTATAATGTACAAAAAATAAAAATTTTAAAGGTTATAAGATTTACAACAAAACAAAGAAAAACTTATTAAATAAAAGTTTAAGTAATATAAATTTGTATGTTCTAAGTCATTTCGTTTTTTTTTTACATGGTAATTTCATCAAGCTCAAGGAGGAATGTCTTCCTTGAAGGACACTGATTTTACCGTATTACACATCACAAGGAGATTACACAGTCGTTGTCCACACATTTTCCCCTCACACAAAAATATTTACCGTATTACATTTTACAGGGGAGATTTCAAAAACTTTGTCCACGATTTTCCTCCTTATTCAAAAATATTTGCAGTATACACAACAATATTTTTTTTCTGTACAAGATTTTAGATTTTTTCAAACCATAAATCTGAAATAATTTGTTACAATAAAAAAAAAAATAATGCTTAACCAATGTGTATATTCTTTTATTTTAAATACATATTTCGGATTTATGGTTTGAAAAAATCTAAAAACTTGCACAGAAATAAATATTGTTGTGTATACGGTAAATATTTTCGAATATGGAGGAAAATCGTGGACAAAGTTTTTGAAATCTTCCTGTAAAGTGTAATACGGTAAATCTGCGTCCTTCAAGGGAGACATTCTCCCTTGAGCTTGATGAAATTACCATGTAAAAAAAAGTAAAATGACTCAGAACATACAAATTTATACTACTAGTTTACATTAAAGGTATATCATATAAGTAGGTACATACACAGCCGTTACGTTTCATGAACAGACATGAGAAAGGAGCAGGGATTTGCATTGGCTCGAGACATATTAAACGTCAATTCAACTGCAAATATCAAAATTGTGAAAATATAGTCGTATATTGAGTATACCTAAACCTCTTTATAAATCAGAATTTGAATATTCATTATTAAAAGGAAAAATGGGGATGACCATGACCATGGACGACGTGAACACCCTGTTTATTACAGAGTTAAATGCGTACGCACCTACATAAAATAATTTATTATATACATGGCGTGTACATTGTAGGCAGGTAGAAGCAATTATTTTTGTTATTTTATCTATCATTATTATTATCATTACTATTATTCGTTCGAAACTAACGTGTGTTTCATTCATTCAATGGAATAGAAATCGCCGTAGTGTGACGCGCGATGATCATGGGAAACAGCTACAGCGGGTCGTTCGGACGGACGGCGATCGTAAATCGTGTAAATTAAAATAATAATAATATTGTGTACTATTATGGGTAAAGCTGCAGGAGTCGATATTATATTATATTGTTATATGAAAGGACGCCGCCGACGCTCGCTCGTGTTGATTTATAAAAAAAACCATTTATTTATACATATTATTATTGTACCTACACGTCGAGATATAAATTGACGCGCCTGCCGTCGATCTTTCGAACGGAACGACCACGTATTTGCTTTGAGTCGCTGTTGCTGTTTTTTGATTCCCCGCACATAGGTAGCCCGGGTAGGCGGACGTCCATGCCGGGCCTACGCGAGACCAGCGAACAATTTAATCTCAAAATGATATTGTGGCTGTGGCGATAAATAATATTATATTATAAATAGATTATATTCACTGCACGCGAATCGCGTCTCGAAATTATTTTTCGACACGAATCGATACCAGCTGCACGAACTGCGTACGATGTAAAAAAACATTATTTCCCTTGCCACTATTTATATATATATATATAATTATAGGTACAGACGGACAGTAGTGACCATAGTGTCTATATACAAGATATACTATATATAATATACTATATATATATATATATATACTATCTATATGTAAGTACTAGTATATAAATACTAGTATTATAAGTACTATAATAATGTGATGCATTAGAAACAGTGTTTTTCGTCATCGTCGCTATCCGTTAAGTGTACTTCGATTTGAGTGAAACGTATTTACAATGTGTGGTAATATTATTTAAATCGCGATCGTATAACATTTTAATTTAAAATTTAAATATACGCAGTACTTATTCCCTTTTTCAATTAGGAATCTCATCATTTGCCCTTTTTTGTAAAATATTCGGACGACTTTAAATATATAATTATTAACTAATGTAAGTAGTACAACAGTCGTTAAATCGACATAAAATATATTTTAAAATAGTTGAAAATTTGATTTTATAAATACATTTTTGTATCTTCAGAAAAATTGACTTTTTGGACTAAGTATAGGTACGTCCGCCGTGTGGTATTGCTTTATCACCGACGACGTTATGTAACGTTATAAACTAGTAACCGTGTTGTACGCACTGAAAATAAAACCTGTCAATGTCAAAAGTAAGTAGTAACTTAATAAGTAATTCGTGTAAAATTCAAAAAAAAAATCAACTTTACGGAGAGTTAAAATTATATTTTATTAACTTGCATTCAGCGTCAAACGGCAGCAGGACATCTCATCGTAGGTTAAAATGTATAAAATATTATCAAGTATTAATGTTATATTAAGTCACATACAATAACCTGATAATATTATTATTAATTAAAAGTATGCATATTATATATTTCCACCGATAAATGACAGCAAGAGATTGAGACGATACCACAAAGAGTTCGATAATAAAACCTTTTAAAGGGACTACGTAAATTGATTCCGAGATAATTTGTGTACATTTTGAAAGCGGTATATTAAGTCCCGGGGAAACAAGATAGTAAGTAAGTTGGGTCTTGGCTTCAAACCCACTTACTTACCTGGTTGTAGCCACTTTCCTCTAAAAATGAGGTACCGTTCTACACAAAATGTTTTTGGCCTAAAATTATATTCATTTTCCACCAAATATTAAAATATTTAGCGTTACCAATTAAATTTTTCTGAGGTTCGAGAACATAATGTTATAAAAAACCACATATATTTTAATTTAATTAGGTATAATAATGAAATTTATTTTTTAATTTATACTACTTATATCATAGTTATTATACAATATTTTGACATCTACTAAAGATTATTATAGGTATTAAAAAAAACAACAAATATATATAATTTGTTTTTTGTTGGGGTTCGATTTACCGAGAAAAGATCACGTAGGACTACGATTTACCAATCCCGCATTTAAATTATAATAATATCACCTGCATTGCAGCACCCGAATCCAAACTATCTGGTCACCACACAGACACCGAGTCTAGGCTACAACGTAGATATCCATTGAATATTATTCCGTGGGCAGACGGAAAGTAAGGACATAATTATTATAAGAATAATAACATGTATGTATTATATATTTTACATTTATAAATATTATGTAAATGTGTACCTATTATAATATAATACATATAAATATATATTACTTATATAATATAGTATTCACAAGTGCGTGGTTTAAAGGTGTATAATATATGATGTACAATGTACATTATGCCTGTACTTACCTATTATAGACATATGAATAACTGACCGGCACTGTCATATTATATTATGTAGCCCAATCAGTAAATCCAGTGTACTTACATATAACTATTACGCATATTTCAATATAATTTCAGTGTAAAATCGTCAAATCCCTCTGATACACCTGCGTGTACCAGAGATGGTGTTTTTCGAAAACGGATATTCGAAATTCTAAAACTTTAGCGCCATTGACTGCCTTAATATAAAGTATCCAAAAAGAATACACCAGAATTATAGTTTTTACTAAATAACTCAATATTGTACAATAGATAAATTAGGTAGGTAAGTACCTACTCGACATTGAGATCAAATTTTAAAAAATGAACTAGTTCGCAAGTATAAATAAACTCGGTACATGGACTTAAAATTTATTAACAGGGTTTGGATTTTATAGCATTTGCTAATCAGTATGGGATACAGATAAAAATAGCAAAGTGAGCTATACATTTGTTTTATATACCGGAGACTCCAAATATGAAATTTAATTTTGCTATTTTTTGCATATTTGAAGTATTTTAGATTTTTAGTGCTATATTTGAAGTTTTGGTACTATTTTTGCTTAATATAATGTTTTATTTTGTAATTTTCATAAATCTCATTTATAATAGATGAAAAATAGTATTAATTTATGTGAATCCACTAGAAAAATGTCCACATTACAAACGATGTCTTCATTCAAGTTATTATGTATTATATATAGGTACACATAAGTTTTTTTAAATTGTTAACAGAAAAAGGTCATATTAGTTTTATTTATAAATGCACTAGTTCATAAGATTATATTATAGATGTTAATTAAAATCAACATAAAATTAACTGCCAGCAAAAGATAATAAATTTAATAGAATTTTGATTAAATTTTTTTGCTAGTTTTGATGTTTTAAGGACATATTATAGTGCATATTTTAAGGTTTTTTTGGTCATATTATAGTGCATATTTCAGTACTTTTTAGTGTTATGAAATCCGAAGCCTGTTTATTAATTTTATTTTAATTCTGAAATTATTTAATATGAATTAAGCAATAAACGATTGTTATTGAAATATAGGGGGACACGTGTGGTCCCTTGTATCCTCATAATATACTATTCTATAACAAGAAAAATATCCGACTATTGGAAATTTGTTCTGATGGGGAGGAGACGAATATTTTTAAAATATTAAATTGTAACTATATTTTCAAGTACAGTGGTAGCTGGGAATACTATTTTATAAAATATCAAAGATTCTGTGGGGATCTCTCCCTCTTATCGACCCTTAATTACACCCCTGTCAACGTTAAACTGTAAAAGTCCGTCGACAGGACGTTAATTGTTGGGCAACCGAGTATATTCTGTGAGTAAGCATCACTACTACCCATTGTTAGGAAATTGTTAAAAAAAATGTTGTTTTTTTAATATATTTAATATTTTTTGAAAAAAATAATGTTTTCATGTCTTGTGATAAAAATATAATATATTTGATAACGCATGTGTTATCATTTGGTAAATATTATCAATATTACAAGTGTGTTATCAAGCGTATCCATAGAGATTGTTTAGAAAACAAAAACTACAAACTACTATAAGTAGTTAAGTACAAAATCTCCAATATTATTGACTGTTGGAGGTAGCCAGTTAGTGTTTTATTTTTTTACCTTACTGCCTTATTCTCTTTTAAGCAATCTTTATAAAAAAATAAATAGTATTTCATTTGTGTATTGTTTTAAAGTATTTTTTGTAGGCAATGTTAAAGCGTTTTTTCACAATTGTTACACAATAATAATATACTAGCATCGCAGTGACGTTGACTGTACATATAGGTTTCTTTCTTTTATGAAAATGGATGACAACGATTTGGAAGTACTTGATTGTTCTGAATCACCTCGTGAAACACCAGAGCCATCTGAACAGACGTCAAATATTGCCGTAGACTTGGTAGCTTACAATATATACACCTTACTAGTTATATGCACTACAAACCCTATACTGAACATAATATATTTTCATTTAATATTGTAATGTTTTCAATGAATGTTAATGTGGACATATTTTTCTTTTAGGCTTTGAGCCCAGCCAGTATGTTGGGCAGTCGTAGACCATCGATAGATGGCATGTCCAGTACGTGTACATCACAGTCAGAAGTACGCTCATTTAAAGATCGTCTCAGAGAACACGTTAATCAAGTCAAGGTAAATTCAATATGATATAATTACTTAATTTTGTGAATGATTTTTTTACAATCCTTATGTCTAGGAAAGAGCTTCCAACACTGTGGTAGTTGAACAAACTAAAACCAAGGTTCAACAAAATATCAAACAGCCTGCTGAACGTCTAGCCCAATTGGTATGTTTGACCGTTTGTTTATTGTAAAAGATGTTTGATTATTATTATAAATGGATTCCAATACTATTTTGCATATTATGTATATTATCATTTTTTGTTTGACAAATCTAGTTTATAATTCTTACACATTTGAGTAGATATAATATTGAATTGAGTCATTTTTCTGATTGAGAGTATATAAAATGTATTTCACACAAACTCTAAGGTAGTTTGAATAGAATCTATAGTGTAAATTTGTTAACGAAATTGCACTAAAGACTTGTAAATAAAATTTATAAACTACAGCGATATTCATAATCCATACATAATAATACAAATTAATAGTTAACTAGAAAATTAACTATATTATCTATACCTAGTCAAATGATAATATATGATTTTTTAAAATCTCTTTTTTAAAAAAATGTATATTATTTACTTATTATTGTGAGATTGATTGTTAGTATTATTTAGTTACATGCCATCATTTGTATAGATGTTCAAATTTTTTTGTGAAAATTTATATCTATGTCGTTTTATTGTTATAATAAAATAAAAATAACTTATATTTTATGTTAACTTTTATACACCTTGTGTTTCATTATTTGCAGTTGCCATAACAGACTAATTAGTTCTTTTAAAAGTAATTACATGTATTATAGTTTGTTAGTTTATTAGTCATTAAACATGTTTTTAAGTTAAAATACATCAGAGCATATTTTAATGTTATTTACATTTTTAGGACTTAGGTTAATACTTATCTTAAATATAACTTGACGATTATAAATTATAATATTAATAAAGAACCTGAAAACAGTGTAATAATGCATTCTGTAAATAGTATCCATATAAACTTTTAATATTTTTATTGTACATAGTTTATTCTAAATGGACACATTTATTTATAATGAATGTATTCAATTAATTACAGAATTTAATAATCAATATAATAAATTTAAACTATATTGTTTAGAACAACATTTTTTTTTTTTTTAACAAAATACAATATATTTATTCTTAAAATTGTAAATACTATTTAAAATAAGACAATACTTTATAATTATTGTGTATTTTTTTATTGGGTTATATATATATATGGTATATAAATTAACTATTTAATCTGTTTATAGTTTCTAGGTATTAGTATATGTTATTTTTATAGAAATTAGATGTTTTTCTCCTTTAATATCATTTATTGCCTATTTATTTTGTAATCAAATTTTTAATTTTGATTTTCAGATGAGTTCAGAAAATCAGGCAGTTGCAGCTGCTTTAGAGAAACATGAAAAAGATAAAATCAGTAAAAATGTAGTCATAAACAATATGCACGAGGTACTTAAAAATATAATATGTTCACAATTCAGTGTAGTTAAATAAATTATTTATACAGGTAACTTCAACACTTGCACTGGTTTGGTAATGTACACAAATAGCCAATACACAAATGAGTGAAATATTGTTTTAATTCTCCAACTGATTTTTGGTAGGTAAAAATAAATTTTTTTTTTTTTATAATTATAATTATTCCTTTTAATTATTGCATTTGAATTCTATTGTTAGTTTTACCATTAAGTTAAGTTTCTTTCACGGGCCGTTTCATCCTTATCTATCAACCATAGTTCCTGCAACACAGCACCTGCATTTCCTCACCTGTCTTAGACAGGTGTACTTTACGAAGCATGGACTTAACTGAATCACATCATAAACATATGCATTAAGCTTTTACATCTGCTTTTATTTTTTCTCACATTTTACATTAATTGAAATCTTTTATACAATAGTCATAATTAAAAATAAATACTAATTTGTTCATTTGAAAAAGTGTTCAGATCTTAGCCTATAACGTCTTTTAGTAACATTATGTATGATTTTATTTTATAAAGGTAGGGCATGAAATCGAGTGTTACAATTTTTTCACCAAAGTATGGGACTTTCCTTCTAAAACTGAAGAAATCCATGAGAAATCATCTGAATCCAGTGGTAAATATCTAAATTATTTTAATTTTATTTATACATATTAGTATTTATTTTAGTACATTAGTTAGTTTGAAATCATAACACAAATATTTTATGACAAACATTTTATCTTGTATTCTTATGAGAATCTAGTAGACTATTTTGTCTTTATACAAACTAATTTTAAGAAATCTATTATTATTATTATTATTATTATTATTGGACAGCAATAAATTATTATAATAATAATAGTAGGCATCATACAATTTGTATAAAGGTGCCTCTTAATTTTATAAACTATCTATTATTTTTATTTTATACTCTTTAGATTAATTGTTAATTTAATGTTGTTAACTTTAAACTGAAAATAAATTTCATAATTATTATAGATCCAGAAGTTGGTTTTTCCAATGAAGAAAATAAAAAAATAGTCACAGAAGATTATTTAGGACTTATAGATGGAGAGGACATTGATGTTTTAGATCATACTTTGGTACCATTTTTGGATACATCTATAAAAATAAAAGAAGCAGCTGAAAAGATTTATTTTATTCCAGATGGATCTCAAGGTATAAACTCTGATTAATTTATATATTGCTAAAAAATATTCTATTAATTCTATAATTTGAATATCAAAGTGTATTTTAATTTTATCTATTTCTTCCAAGTTGTTATTTAACATATTTTTTTTGCGTTGTTAAATTGATTTTCTTATGGATTGTTTTTGGATGTTTGTATACACTTTACAGTTTTAGATAAACATTAAAAAAAATATTCCAGAAGAATAAATTATGTGTCTAGATCAGAAGTTACATAGTTTTTTTGGGCCAAGTACCAATATTAAAATCAAAGTTTTAAAAAAATTTCATGTGCTAGTATATGTTCATTGTTCATAAACATTTTTTTCTGAGGAGATGGCATAAGTCTTAAAAAAGTTCACTGAAATTATTTTAATATTAGTATTAGTCTTAAATGTTTTAATGAAATATAAACAGTATTAGTTTTAATGAACAATGTATTATTCCTATGAATTGATTTGAAATAATTCACTGTGGAATATAAACTTTCTTATATTATGTACCTATATTGATAAGAATATTGAGTTTATTCGGAATGAGCTATGATTCCTCATTTTTTCAAAGTACAAAATGTTATGTCTGGAACCAGTGAATTCCTAACTTTTATAACTGATGAGTTTATTTTTCACTTACGCAAGATTAAACAATGAAATAAAAATATTTTTGCTTGCAGGAAAATTTAGCCAATGTATCATTTTTTATACGCTTGTCATAGGTTTACCCCCTCCCCCTCCCCCCTTGACCTAGATTAATAAATATATGATTTTAGTGGATCTTGCAAAACGACTGAATTCGAGACAACCTCGATATCTAGAGAGAGAAGGTTTTTATGTTGGTACATATCCTCCAGTCTATCAAAAATGTCTAAATAAACTTCAACAAAGACTTCTTAAAGCTAATGAATTGTAAGAATTGTTCTAAATTTGAATATTTTTAAATGGTTAAATAGTTAAAACTGGTTATTAACTAATAATTATTTATGATTTTGTTATTAGTCATTGGTTTGGTGAAGACGGTGAACCAATTAGATTACCTGATCCTTTGACTAGTCCATCCTGTTGTAATTTATTAGACTCTACTGAAAATCATAGGTATTTGGATATTAAGTATACAAACGTAAGTATATTATTATTGATGCCCATTATTAATAATGACAGTTCACTTTTAATACTGATTGTATTTTTTTTATAATAATTTATTGTGCTTTTAGGCAATACCGTTTAAGAGTCCCTACAGTTTCAACAGCGAATCACAAGATTCTAAAGAAATAAAATTTCTTTTAGAATTAGAAATTTCAAAAATTCAGTTTAGTCATCATGCTCTTTTTAGTCGACAACATGTTTTAGACAAGCAACTGTTACAACTGTATTATAAGTATATGTGCCGTCAAGATATCGCAAGAACAAAAATGTTGTCTGGAAGGTTGGAGGCATTACGTAATGCTAAAGATACTTTAGTTAAAGTCATGTCAGAAGAAAACAATGAAGATTTGTTGGAAAACCATCAAAATCGTTTACATAGGTTTAAACATTTCTCAAAACTAGTGATTTTGTTTTAATACTTTTATTTTTTATTTAGATATAAAATAGAAATTAAAGAAACTCGAGCCCAGAGATTGCTGGAAGGTAAATCAGATCGATCTTTAGTATCAAATATTTTAGAAACGTGGAGAGACTTGAAAAAATTGAGAGAAAGGCAAGAATACATTGTTACTAGTACAAAGTTGGAAATAATTGTTGATGACCATGATAATACTGAAGAATGGGAAACAGAGTTCAACAGGTTTGTGTAAAATTAATAATTATTATAGTGATTGAATTTAATATTTTGATAATTTAGGTTAGTAGCAGAGACTCTTGAAGAAATGGGGGAGAATAATATTGAAATTAATATTCCTAAAGTTCGAGATCAGGTGTTCAGTATTCTCTCAGAGTCATTGAGATCTCCAGGAGAGCCGATTATTACATTTATTATGTCTAAAATTGAACCTACCTCTGAAGATTCTATCACTGCAAAGGAGTAATTAAAAATTGAATTTCAATTTGTTTTACAAGCATAAATATTTTACACATTTTTTTTTTGTAGTGAGCTTCAACGAAGGTTGGCATTGTCAAAATATTCTATTTGGTTTGATGTAATATTCAATGGTCATATAGTGTGTGAATCTACTTTGTTACCAATCAATGACAGTTTTTCTGTTGATGTTAATCAGAAATTTGTTGTTGAAATTCATCAGTGGCCTGATACATTGTCATTGAACATACATTGTGAAAACATAAGCTCAAAAAATATGTTTACAAAAAATCCCATAGCAGAACTTTACATACCATTTCCCATAAGGTATAATTGGGTAAGCATTGTAAGTTTAATATAATACTTTCAATCATATTTTTAATTTTAGCAATACTACATTAGATGTAGTTGACATAGAAAATTTGGAGTTCAGTTGTTTTGGTAATCAAAGCTTACAGAATGCTGGTGTTGGTAGTGGTGTGGACTTTAAGGTATTTCCAGAAGATACAGAAACTCAATGTTTGTATACCTCTGGTGAAGTTTTATGTAAGGCTGGTTGGGGCATATTTGGTGATAAAATTTTATGCCCCCCTGAAAGTTACTTTAACAGAATCTATTCACAAAAGTAAATTTTTTGTATATTTTTTAAATAATATAATATAATATATAGAATGCAATTTGTAATTTATGTAATACACTGTTTTAGTACCAATGTTTTGTCAACTAAAACAGAGAAGATTTTGAGTAGAATGAATGATTTACATCCAGATCCTAATGATCCAAACAATGTATCATTTTTTGAGGCTCTAAAAGTATGTAAAATAACTTTTTCCAACTGTATTGAAAGTAATATTTATTATTCATTTTATAGAGTGTTGATGAAGAAATGGTTTTTAAAATGAAGTCAAAGTTTAGTCTTAATATTTATAAAAAAATGTTGGAATTCTGTTCAGAAGAAGAATTAGACTCTAATCCAAGACTAAAATTATTAAGATTACGCGATCGCGGAGAGATAGAATTTAGAACGGCCAAAGCAGTCCCACTAAAAGAATGGCTTATACCAAAAGACATATTTAATGTAAGTTATTTATAAGTTATTCTTATACTATATTAATATTAGTTAACTTAACAAAAATATTTTTACAGATTTCATTATATTAATATATTACAATACTTTGTTTTTATTAATCTAGTTATGTTGGCAGTTGTGGCCATAATTTAATATTAAAATAATTTATTTTAAAATATGGAATGTGTTATTATAATTAGACATTTTTTTTTTTTAATTTACCTTAAAATTATATACATTTGTTTAATCACTTGTATTTAAAAAAAATGGAGGTTAATTTAAGTTGTGGATCTAAATTCTGAAGCTCTAATTGATTTAGTCAGAATATTCAATGAAGAAAATAATTTTTTTGGTTACGAGTTGAAAAAGGGGTTTAGTTATGACTAAATAAGAAAAAAACATGTCTATATTATATGCAGTAATTAATTTAATTAATTAAATTTTCAATGTTATACTATGGCTAAATAAATTGTGTGAATTAATAACAAGTGATTTTTATTAAGGAATTTGAAAATCGTGTGGCAACTTCTGAGCTTGCACTAGAAGTTGCTGGTCTTGGGTCTTTGGAAACTAGTAGAATCTGGGGGCGTTATTCAGTTATCAAACTTTATGACAAGATCCTCAAACAATGCAAGCTTGGTAACAGGAATAAAATAACCAGGGACATTATTGTTGAAGACACCGTACCTGATATTGGGTATGTTAATTTTGGTGATAAACTTTATCATAGTGTCTTGGCTATATTTAGAATTTTAGTGCTGAAAAGCACCATAAAATTTCAACCTACCCCTCTTGTAGGGGCACCTTGTTCACTTTAATCAAACTCAAATTCCATTCTGAAAGAAGTTTATGTTAAAAATGTATAATTACAATTAAAAGTGAAATTTTAAAAACTAAGATAAGCAATTAAAAAGTATAATATCAATATAAAATATAATAATAAATAATTCAAAATATTTTATTATTATAATTTAATATCTGTTAACATATTATATAATTAAAAATTACTTACTTAAATTTATCATTATTCATTTGTTATACAAAAATTATTTAATTTCATGGAATGAAAAGGTATCAAACGCACTCATTATATTAATGTTGTTAAAACAGTTGAATAACAAAATATTATTTTAATGTTAAGTAAAATTAAAATGCTCTAAATATATTCTATTGCATTAAACATATTTGATAATGTTATATTATGATTTGTTATGTTACAAGTTACTATTAACAACTATGCAAGCTGTTTGCTTTGTTTTATGTAATGCTGTAATTAGTTTACCAAGGAATCGTTTATTTAAAAATAGATTTGAGAGAATGCCCCATAACACTTTAACTATTAATGTTTTTTAAATTTCCACAGCACTATGTAATATACAAAAAAAAAAAAAATATTTATATTATATTATAAAAGTTGTTAAAAAAAAAAAATGTAACAAGTTTGCACTCCTAATGTTTTACCCTTCCCCTAAATATATCCCTGTATAGTGTTTAATGTTGAATAATAAATTGTTATTATACTGTATGTTATTATTATTATTTACAGAACCTTAGGTTTGACATTTATGAAAATGTTTCAGCCGAAACGACCATTACGTCCTAGAAGAAAAGAAAGAAAGAAAATACCAGCTAAAAGCCTATCAGGACAAGAAATTAAAGTAAACTACATAAATATTATTGTTTCTAAAAGTTATTTTTATATAATTTTTCATACTAGGTTATTATTAATGTTATGAGAGCTTTTGAGGTACCCGTGAGAAAAAACTCTGATATGATGATGGGAGACATAGCAATGGTCCCAGTACAACCATTTATTGAAATATCCTTCAAGAATCAGACAAGTAGAACAACTACTGCTGAAGGTTCTAATCCAACATGGAACCAAGATTTGCAATTGATTGTGAGGTCAGAATTGTTCATATTATCTTATTCTTTCTATTATCTTATTATCTTATCTATACTTTTAAAATATTAGTTAATTCAAATAACTAAGCTAGACAGGTTCATTTGCTATAAATGACATTTTTTTATATACTGTTGAGTACTCAGTGTTTATATTGCCTAAAGGCTATTGTAAACATGAGGTTACTAATTGTTTTTTTTCAACTTGTCACTACTGATGACTTTTTGATGGTACTTATGCTTGTCAAGAGTAAAAATATATACTACAGTAATTAATAATAATAAAACTTATTCATGGTAATTTATATCTAATATAAATTGTTTTATCCACTATAACTTTTTCAAAAGAGTTTTTTTTTTAAATAAGACAATGCCAAACCGGATTGTTTAGTATGATTTATAAATATTTTTTAATACTTAAATGTATAAATCATACAATAAATAAATGTTTGATTTTTTATTCACACCAAAGGCTTATTGAATTGTAAAACATTTAAAATATGTTAATTTCGTTATTTTTATAGATCAAATTCAGTTGACTTATGCCCCAATGAAGTTCAACCTATTGATGACTGTATTCACATAAATATGTATGACGAAATAGTTATCGATATATTAGAGGACGGTAGAACCCGAGAAACAAACATACATCAACGTTTGGAAAGACATTGGTTAGGAAGCTGCGTTATACCCATATCAGCATTATTCAACAGCTCTCATGTCAGTAAATATTGTATTTGATAAACAGTGAAACTTGATTAAATAGGTATTAAACTGTTTATAATGGACAACTCTTTAACGGAAAAAATGATCAATATTTTTTTTTCATAAAAATACAATATTTTTATTGAATAGATATGTATGTGTGTTTTATTAAAAAATATTATAGCCTGTCTATGATAGACACATTTGATGATCCTATGACTCCTTTATATTCAGATTTTATTGTACTTATATAATAGTATAATACAATATTTTAAAGTATCATTATATTGTGATTAAGCATTACTCACATTGAGTTTCATTATTTGTCAAGACGTGTCATAGTTATTACTATATATTATTCACGTTAAGATTTGTGCTCAGGGGGAGTGGCATAACTACACGACTAGTGTATAGATGGTTGATTTTGGGGGTAGATAAGTTACCCACTGAAAGTTTGTTATGAATATTATAACTGTAAACAGAAACTTTTGGAAAAATTATAAATATATCAACCACTTTTTTATTAGTTTATCATATTTAATAAGTGTTTAATAAGCAATTAGGTAATATAAAACGTGTATTTTGAGATAGAGAACTTTTAATGGTTTTGATGAAATAAATATGCTTTGTGTGTTATAATAAATCTTTATTATCTAATTGACCTATGTTTGTTCTTAATAGTTTTTTAACTTTCAACAAAAATATTAAAATTAAAGTAGGAAGTTTTACAAGTTATTTTTAGTATACACTTACCAGAATATTAAAGACATTTAATAACTTGTTATTTACTATATAAAACTGTAATAATTAATGCAATCTCAGTTTATTCTAAAAATACTATTAACTATTCATGTGTAAAATTTATGTCAATATTATATTATATTATTCAGTACATTTATTTTATTTTGCTTAAATTTTTTTTCAGATCGAGGGAATATTCCAAATGAACACACCTAGACACCTTTTGGGATATGAGAGACTTGTGTCGAACTCTGAGAGTTCTCATTATAGGAACTCTACATTTCTGAGCTTATTCATTATGGTCCAGCCTCCACTGCACCATCCTGAACCTATTAAAGTAGGTAAAATTTTCAAACTAATGAATAATAAAGTATTCATTTGTATAAATTTACTATTTAATTGGTCCATTTTAAAATATCTATCAATAATTTTTTAAATCATGTTTTATGTTTTAATTTCAAATATTATAATATGACTAGCTCAGCATTGCTTGAGCCACTTATTATATTAAGATTAACCTCAAGTGATTTTCGTGCATTTAAACCACCTAGGTAGGTAATTCACTGCATTGAATCGCAGACAATATGTGAGCAGGAAATTATCAAGTAGGCAATCCATGTGCGGTGGATTGCAGACCCCATGAGGTGCATAAGTGAATGAAATAAAAATGAAGTAGGTTTATGAAAAACATCACGATAGCTGCTCGAGCCAAAAATTTGTATTTTTTTTTTTATAAATTTATTTGTAAAAATTTGTATATGCCATATTTTTACTAATTATAATAGTTATAAAATATGTAACTATTCACAATTCTATAAAAAAAACAAAGATTATACATGTATATCCCATCAAAAATAACATTTTCAGTTTTACCAGAATTTTCAGCATATAATATGTTCATGGGATAGGATGTTATATGTCAGAAACCTTTATGGAAGTGTAGTCAACAATTTCCAAAAGATTCATGCGATCGGATAAATAGTGTAGAAGTGCATAAAGAACATAGAGACAAACATTAATTTTTATACACACACACACATATATATATTAATTTTAATCAATGGCAATCTTAAATTTGTCCTTAAAAAAATGACATTGTTATTCAACACTCACTTAATATAATCTATTATTTCGAGTCTGTAAACATGACGATTTGAGGTTTGCGTTTACCACATCTGCTCGATTAACCAATGGCAATTATATTTTATACACAAAATAAAATACTAATTTCTACAATTTATTTCTACTATTACTATAACAACTTACAGATAATATTAGTAATTTTTGTTTATTAATGGTTGCCATTAGTTACAACTTACAGATTATAAGAATTATATATATAAGATAAGTTGTAATCAATAGCAACCATTTATAAACAAATATTTCTATCATAAATCTCAAAATCCTTGTATGAGCACCTCATAAAAATGGGAATTTTGGTTTAAAAAATAGCATATGACCTATTCTCAGACCTACTATATATACACAAAAAATTTCATGAAAATCGGTCAAGCTGTTTCAGAGGAGTTCAATAACAAACACTTTGACTGGAGAATGTTATATATATATATATGTATTTCCAGTCTAACTATAATAATACATTAAATTATTTTAATAATTATTGTGACATTTTTTAGGTTCTTTTTTTTTCTTATTATTATTAATATTAAATTTACTGAACCTAATTTATGGACTTGAAACTGTTTAGAATCGTTACAATATCATAATATTTGTATATAATTTTTAATGTAAATCTATTATTTTATAGTATTATTTTTTTAACAACTAGGTATAAAATTGAACAAATCCATTGCATAGATGTTATATTAAAATTATTATTTTTACACAATACCACTAAAATAGCTTATAATATAAAGTATAAACTATAGTAAGGAGTAGGACATATCAGAAATATGATAACATGTCTTTGAATTTTAGGCTTAAATATATTAACTATTTTTATTTTTGAAAATTATGTATTCAGTGTTTTAATGGATTTATTAAGTTCAATGCTTTTAATGGATTCCTGTATAGACATTTATCACTTTCTTTTTTTTACGATAACATATTTTATTTTAATTTACTCTTTACCTAATTAATTTGCTTTTAAAATTCAGCCTATCTAAATCATGTTATAAAGAGATTTTGTTTCCTATTCATTAAACTGTTCAATTTTTTCTTTTTTTTTTAATTAGTATAAGTTTTTTACATGAAATGTTTGATAATTGTAATTATTGTTTGATGTGTATCTTTTTATCAGTTAAATAACTTTTTTTTCAGAATATTAAATTGTATTATGTATTTAAGTATTTTGTTGTATTATAAATTTTATTATTAATGATTTGTAGGAGAAGTTGGACTGCAGCGAATCATTTAATTTTGAGAGATATTTAGAATATTGGTCTGCTGAAGGAGCGAAACAGTTTCCGGGAAGGACTGTGAAAACCTTAGTGATACATTGCAGTGGTAAATCTGTTTGTGTGACCAGATTTTTTAGACCGTTACCACTCCCTGGTATGTATATGATATATTATCATTATCCATTTCAATCATTTTTTTTAAATTTTATATATAGTTTCTAGTAGCTAGTTGGTAGGTATATATTATATTGTATTATACCATCAGGTTACAAACTTATAAAGGGTACTGTGATTTATATTTTATTTTGAGCATTTCACGCAAACTTGTACCATACAACAAATTATCGGGTAAGGAATAGGTTATTCATTGGATTGCTGAATCAAAAAATGTTTTCTTATTTTGTTTAAAAACTATATTGCTTTAATATAAACTATATCAATATAATAAAAACATTTATTGTATTTTCCTTAGGACTTTATTGCACATAATAGTTTTTAATGCCTACCTAAACATAAAATATTATTTTAGGAATGTTATGCACAGATCCAAGGCTCACTGGCCAATTACTTTTATCAAACTAAAAAATTAATACTTATAAATACTGATAAAACTAATAATTAATTTTTAATGTAAAATAATTACATATTTTGAAGAAAAAAGACATTATTTTGATTCAAATTCGAGATTTCGGCATACTAGCGCAGTTTTGAAGAATAAGTTTAAGGAGGCACCTTTTAAACACGGTCAGAGGTAGCCGGACCAAGTTTCCTTGTGCCTATCACTTCATTGTACTGTTATTCCGCGTATACTGTACAACACTACCTTGAAGATAATTTTGATTTTTAATTATGGTGATTTATTCTGTAGTAGAATATTTGTTATGTACATTTCCTCATTCAACATTTAGTTGTATAAGGATGTAAAATATTGAACTATAGTATATAATAATAAAATGAAGTACATTTTTTTATTGAAAAATTGTAAAGATTGACTTATAACCAACGATCTACCAATATACCTATATAGTTACGTGACTTATTTTTTAATTTATATATTTTTACTTAAAGTTACTTGTTTTTTTTTTTTTTATCAGTGATCTCTGAGGACGTATTAAACACTACTGCCGAAATGGTTGCCAGATTCGTATCACTCATACCTGTGGTAAACAGCAATGTTTTGCTCATCGGCCGATTTGATGTTTGGTTGACTGGAGACGTGAGTCGTACTAAACATAATATAATATATATATATATATATATAATTTTATGTATATTAATTATTTAATATTTTCTTCTCAGAAATTTTTTATTGAGGGTTAAGGAAGATGCAGTCTGTCGTATTTTAAGGAAAATAGCGTAGTCAATAATTTTTAACATGACGATAGATATTAATGAAATTCATTGTTAGTGTGTGCTAAATTTTTTTTTTAATCACCTTTTATTTTATGAATATTTATTATCCTAGATGTAGAATTAAAAAAATATATATATTTATCAAAATAATTAAATTAAAAAAATGTCGACTAACAATAATTCTCTGATTGGTAAGGGGGAAGAGGAGGGGTGGAGCATCTATGACTACACACCATCTTTAAAGAACGGCTCTGTATTGCATATATAACGTCTTAATGGATAAAGTGTGTTCGGATCGGTCGAAGGAAATTATGGATGAAAAATCCGTTTGGACCTTGTTATATTGCTATAATACGTTATGCGTAGATAGTTGTACATTTTTTTCGTTGACTATTTCAGCAACTGTTGGGCTTACTTTTCGGCGGCGGTTCTGGTGTTGACCACGGTCTGTTGCTGTGCTGTTACTTCGCCAAGCTAAACATCCAGTCTTGGCTTTTGCTGGGAACCGGTGTGTCTCGGGGCGAGGCCGCTTACGTGCTGACATTACGCCCATTGCCTGACCAACTGGCCGCTGCGCCCGTGTACGACGTCTGGGATCCGCTTACCGGACAAAAGTACTCTACTTGTGATAGCTTTTCGCCCGTACAGGAAGTATACTGTCTTATGAACGCCGAAAATGTGAGTATCTATCTAAGTACTATAAACTGATTATAGGTATTATGACTAGGGAATCATAAGTTTTTTTTTATTTTACAATCTGTAAATAAATATATTTTTTTACAATAAGTATAAGTAATGCTGAGAGTTATAATGGATTGTAGTCTTGAGGGAAGAATCCATCCATCGATCTAATTTCACGGTAATGAGGAATAATTCTTAGTCATTTAGAAGGTCTAGATACCATAAGTTTTTTTTAAACATGAAAATGACTTTTAAAAAGTAATTTTTTTTTAAATTTATGTGAACATTTATTTTTTGCAATGATCTATTATGTCCGCTTCCAAAAACTAACGTGAAATGCGTGTCCACTTTTTTGGAATATTTATTGTTCAGTTACAGTTGTTTAGATGATTCATGTAAATTTATTTTTCCGCTCGTTTTAGCAACTATTTTTTTCAATTAGTCACTACCGATGATGTCTTATTCTTTCATAAATTATGTTATGAATTAAATTTTTTCCTAAAGACAATATTATTTAATTAAAATTATATTATAGTTATCAGCGCATATATACATAATATGCTACTACCTATACCTATGTATAATGCAGATTTGGATGAACGTTCAGTACGAGAAATCGATGCCCAGGACTCGGTGGGACGTGACGCAGACTCGGGACTGGAACCCTGCTTTCGGCCGGTACCAGGCGGCGCCAACTTTGGCGGGTTCGGTGCAGCCGGACACAGTGGACTACACGCCGGCGGCCATCGCGGACGCCCGTCTTCTGCAAGAGAAGCTAGAGACGACGTTGCGGAATGCATTGATGAAGTGGCGGGTCAAGTCCAAGACCGTCTGGAACAGGTATTGCGTATCGGTGCTGCGAAAAATCCTGCCAAACCTGGAACGGGAGACGTGGAACGGCGGATGCACGGACGTCGCTGCTTCGGAGAACGGCTACCTGGCCGAGTTGCAACACTTGCTCGTCTCTCACAAGGTAATGCAGTGCATATGTGATACATACTGCACTTTAGACGGGCTATTGATGTTATTGTTAACTATTTATCGAAGACTTGGGAGTAGTTGGGTAGACTAAAATATATAGTGCAGGAGAGGCGAACCTTTTTCGGGTCACATGCCATCCATTTGTTAAATGTTTTAAAATTTTTGCACAGATTGTTTATTATATTACGTTTATTTTTAGTAGGTAGTGTATAGACTATATAGGTATTGTTATATATAATTTCACGGCCGTGTATATATTGTTTCAGATGTGCGGTTTCCCTATCAACAGACCGTACAGCAACACCGAAGTTTTGGTTAACGCCATAAAGTCGACGGGCATGCATCTAAATGAAAACCCGTTAGTGGAGTTCGCGCTAGCCGTTTACGTGCATCCGTATCCGAATCAAGTGTTGTCGGTTTGGATCTACCTGGCGTCTCTGCAACCTAGGCGTTGATCGTACTGGGCAATACATACAATTCAAAAATCATTACCACAGTAATTTTATAATTTTAGAACAGTTATAACGAATCGAATAGTTATGTTGTACGTTCTGTGCTAATATTTAGATATAAAAATATATTATACTAGGGGATCACAGACTCCCTGGGGACCAATGTTCTCTAATTGGCCCATTCTGATCTTCTCAAGAACTTTGACCAGCGAACATTTGTGTCTCCCCCTTTGCATATTTAAGTTAAATATTTAAAAACAAAATATGTGAACGATAAATTATACAAAACAAATTAAACTATAGAGAGTTGTAAGTATTTAATTAGTAATAATAATTTGTTCATTATTTGGTTGTCAATTATATTCATCAATTATATTTTGTGGTAAATAAAATTGTTAGAATAATTGTTAAAATAATTTAAAATGAAAGCTTTAAACATAACAATAGTGTATTTGTAGTGGTTTAGAGTATGTGTGTATATCATGTTATATGAGTTAAAATGTTTTAATAAATGTGCAACAGTTCTAACTTGTATAAACAATTTAAATGTTTAATCATGAAACAATAGGATTTCATAATATTATTCAAAATCAGTATTATAATTAAAAAGTCATGATTTTTAGGTGGACGAAAAGCACTATTCGTATTATGTACAGTGTGCGCACACAATATAATATAATATGTGGTATAATTACAGGGAATGGTAAACTACAAAAGTAGGTAATCTCCTACATATAGACATAGTAATAGCTCCTAATAAAGATAATTAAAATAATAATTTTTACTAAAGTGTAAAATTAATTTTTAAAAGTATAAATAGTGTAATTATTATGTGTCATTACATATTAAAAAAATAAATCATTAGAAAAAAAATTGTCTTCGAATTTTCAATATTTAAAAAATAAAAATACAATATTAGTCATGTATACATTAATAAGTACATATTTACGTCTATATAGATAAAAACTTATATTATAATAATATTAAAAAAAAATTATAAATCAGTATGTACAAATTAAATCAGTAAATATAAACTTAAAACAAAAAATTGTTTGATAAAAAAAAATTAACTCAATAAAAAAATTGGTTGCATTTTATCAATATACATATAATATCTTATGTTACTATGTTTATCCATTGGCGCAAAAAGTGTTTGAGAATTGTGGGGGCTAAAACCCCATAGATACTCAATGAAATATTTTGGACAAAATAAGACAAAAGGAGAGGAATGCTGACTCGTGGTGTGTCACTCCTCAAATTGACTTCAATGGCGATTATGTAGAGAAATAATGACATGTTTTAACACTTACCTTGTAAATTTCATTTAAACATATTCAACTTTTAAGACATGTAACCTTACTTTCTGGACATTCCTCGTATTTAAAATTTATAAAATATTATTAAAATTGAACATGTAATAAGAGACCCATTTTTTTTTCAAGTTATGTTTATTTTGAGCTTTTCAATTCCAAAATTATATGTTTGAGTAAAAAGGTTGAAAAGTAGGATATTACCCATTTTTTTTTTTTTTTTTGGCAGGTAAACATGTCCATGTAAGAGTGTACATAATTTTTATTTTAGTTAGGTAAACACGTCCATACTGGAGATTACAGTATCTTTTATTTTCGTGTAAAAGGGTTATTCGTGTAGGAGTTTACATTTGGTCATATAATTACGGTAGGTATTACGATTGTAGGTACCTATATAATATGCTCCCGGTTAAACGCAATTTTATTTCAGTGTGTCTCAGTCTTATGGATAAAAAATTAATCTTATTAAATTTGCATATGCTTACATGATGATGATGAATCTGTTCCTGCGAGAGAGAAAAAAAACTTGACTTTGTCCCACGCCTCGTTGCGTTTAGTTCTATATAATAAGTATATCTTTATATTTATCTTCCACTACCTAAAGGTTATTAATTCAGCGATACCAGTTAAACGCGATTACCGAATGAAATTTAAAATTATGTAGTACGATATCATTGCATCAATCGCTAAACGTATATAGCGCGCAAATCTGTAAAAAGCTCTTCTATTATATATGGTATTTGGAGGGGAAAAAACTGATCTGATTAAAAATATCAACTGTAAGATTTGCGCTGACGTTTGCATGATTGTATATGAAATAATATAATTATAAATAGGTATATTCAGGCGCATTCATGAAATATTCATCGATATAAGGTGTATTATAATACAATATGAAATGTGGGATGATCTATTTAATACAAGACACTCAGTATTTCAAAAAAACACCAACTACGTTTTTGAAAAAAAAAATTTTTTTCTCTTTATACTATGTATTTAAGTTAAAGGTACTCTTTTGAATGACAACATACATATTTTATTTCATACTCTGAAGCAGAATATTATTTGGAGTATTCAAATTTATAAAAATTAAATCTCGAACAACTAGTTTACCATTTTGTCATTATAATATATATTTTTTAAATGTCGCTTTTAACGACTTATGAAAATGAAAAAAAATATTTTCTAAAACTTCGTTAGTTTTGAAATAATGAGTATAATTTCTCTATGAATTTAGTGGCATTACTCTTCGTTTCCTAACAGAACAAAATGTTTGATTTTTTTTAGAGAATGGTATTTGACAGATTTTACCTAGAGGATATAATTGCAGTATTTGTTTCATTTCTCTGATCTATGCGCTATACATGGTAAATTTGCATTCAGCAAAAACAATCTGGAATCTTATATTGTTAATTTTAATATTAGATTAAATAAATTGATCTGTTATCAAATTGAATGTTAAGAACATTATTTATGTTCGCGCGTTTGTTTTTTTTACAATTTTAACGTTTTTCCGTAATACCTATACTGTGAACATTTTTTTATTGTAATACTTGACATGCTCATATACACTTGCGTAAAAATGAAAATATTGTAACAAATCCAAAGTACGAACACCGTAAACCCGATAAGGTTCTTAACTTAAAGTTTGTTATACTGTCAATTATTATTATTCAAACTAATGTTAAAGCTAGCAACACATGGTTGATTCTGTTGGACGCAAATTTGCTATGTTACGCCACTGCGCACGGGCCAGAGAGTGAGAGAAAACAAATAGTGTGCGCAGAACCACATACAACCTCCTAAAGTTTAGCGATACCTCTTTACTCAATCGCAGTGGATAAAATTGAACGATTCGTTTTTATATTATTGAAAACGATTTACACTTGACCACAAAACGCATAGGTGATATGTATATACAGCCAAAAATATCCGCGATAAAAGGCTAAAGGTTTTCGTAAAAACGTGTCAAGTCAAAAATGTCGATTTTTCAAGATTATAATTGTTGTTTTTAGTTTGTTAGAAGAGGTATTTTAATCTCATTGACCTACTTATTTTCAGATTTTCATCAAAACTATTTAAGATCTTTTTTAAGTGACTTGGCATTAATGGCACAAACAATATAAGACTTGACAATTTTTGCGCATTTTGCCTTCATTTTCAACGACAATTTTTATCTTATATAAACTCAATAACTAGTGTATGAATCACTTTTATATGCATATATGTATATCAACTACATTATTCATATTTGTGAATTCTACATTTTAAAAATAAATTAGTTTATCTGTTTATTGCACAATAAATAAAAATATATTTACAAAACAAATATTGTTATAAAAATTGTATGTATTATATTTAATTTATAAAAAAAAAATATTCAGGTTGTATAAAGAAAATAATAATCAAAATAAATTTGACATGCGATATTGACAAAATATATAACAACACATTAGTTTTTTATTTCATGAATTTGAAATTACCGTTATGGTTACACGGCGTTACGGATAGGCAATTTAGCTATTCCCCTGTAGTGGTTCTATTTATTCGGTATCTTTTGTGTTTGGATTATTGTTCAACATTAAAATACGATATATTATATTAATCATAAAAAAAACAAGTATTTAGAGTTCAAGAGGCATTTAATTATATTGTTTGTTTTTTTATTAGTATGTACGTTTTTTTTATTGTTCATATTTCTATTTTTCATTTTTTATTTTTTTTTTATTACAATCGAATAAAAAATATGAAAATAATGAAATAAAAAAAAATTATAAGTAATTATTACTGCAGAAGTTATGCACGGGAATATAAAATATATTTTTTGAAACCAATATTAAAAATAGTCAGTTCTTAGAATTTGTCATTGAATGTAAGTCTACTGTTATCAACCAACTATTATAAATAGAGTAAAATATAAATAGTAATTCTCGACGAGGTCAAAAGAGGTATTATATTTATTATTAATTGTCGAACAGAAACTTAATATAAATTGTTAAACATCTAATGCAAACGATTTCTGCACCCGCATATTAGTATATGCATTATATTATGATGATGAGAAACTTCATATAACATCTATATAATACATACCTATTTCATTTCTGAAAAGATAATATAATAATAATGAATAATTTACCGGTCAAACCAGCGGGTTATATTGGCTAAGCTATTGCTTTTAATTACGTAATAGGCAAATATTATCATTTTATTTAATTATTTTAATTACACGCGAGGCATTTCGTTAAATTACAGCATATGCATATATATCTAATAGTATTCTAATATAATATAATATTCTAAACTGATAATGTTAACACATTCGAATTAGCAGTAAATACAGGAAAATGTACAAAAACAATACATAGAACAATGTAGAAAAAAATTACATAAAAAATTGTTGAGTTTTACAAATTTTTATTTGATAAGGTGGAAATAGTGAAAAATGGGTTGGAGTTAGCAATGGACATGCAGCGTACTAAAAGTACGTTCGGAGGCCATAGTTCACATAATATTAATATTACTTTTTACTTATATTCTATCACGACAGACTTGTGAAGGTATGAGTACCAGTAAACTGAATAAACAAAGTGTTTTGTAAATAACCAATTTTTATTTTCAGCAAAATAATACAAAACAAATGTATTATATACACTTATAATAGGAGCATAACTTAATAATCAAAAGATTCCATCATCTGCAGTTCTTCCGACGTCTCTTGTCTTCTCTACTCGTGCAGCAGACGCTGGAAACAAATAGTATACGAGATATTTCTACAAACAGCTGAATACTACACCGGCAGAGTACTCCACTATACTATAGGGTCTGTAATTATTTAGAACGACAACTGCAGCACAACCTATCCTGCGGGGTTCGAGGAGTCGCCTCCCCAGTAACGACCAGAGCGACCTACGACGACATTTCGTTCCGTTTACGTTGACTTTATCCAGTCGTCGCCGTCACTTCCGGCTGTCCTGCACTTCCGGAACGATGCAAACATACAACTCATCAAGTCTCGCACTAGAGAACTCTCACTGTCTCTGGGCGTATTTCATACGGAAATCACTAAATTATCACTCCCCTCCCCCCTATTTTATCCGCCACTGACACGCCTCCAAGAGTATTGAACAAATATAATTAAATATTTATCTAGATAAAGATAATTGAGTATAATTTTATCTAGACAGAGATAATATTGCAGTACCTAAAATAAAAAGATAAAAGATTATTGCAATTTATCTAGATAATTTTTTTTTATTTCATAGTGATTTATAATTACACAAATTTCAATACAATACTTTTGACATTATTATACCTATATAAAATTATCTGTAAAATAAAAAATTGTCATTTATTATAATAATAACTTATTTATCTAGACGATTTAATTAAGATGGCACGTCATATAAAAATTATTTAATTCATCTAGATAAGATAAAAGATAATTAATTATTTATCTAGATAATTCATCTAGATAAATTTATCTTATGCTCAACACTGTCCACCGGCTATCGGAATTTGCGGTTCCAGGGCACTGTACACCCGTATAAACACACACACGAAAGTACAACTAAAATATAATATTTAATAATAACACACTATGCAGTGTCTTATATTTGTTAGGGCCTGCACAAATAAAAATTCGCTATACGTTATTTACAATTTAAACGTTATACAACTTTTACGTTTATCGTTATATTCAAATAAATCGCGCGGAATAAATATTTCTACAAAACCTGAGCAATATTATGACTTTTGGATATTATATTATTTCGTTTTGCGTTATATGACGGTTTTTTTTTTGACGATATATTAATATTATATATATTTTTTTTAATCGTTATAATATGTTTTTTTTTATGGTATATTTAATTATTTTTGTTTACCGTTTTCGGTTTTATTATAATTACGATTAAAAATTTCAATCGTTTTTTGTCACTCACATGGCGTGTGTGATGATCATATAACGTTTGCAAGCCTTGATAATCATAGACTTTGCACACGCGGATGACGAGTGTCATATAATAATATATAATAGGTACCCAGTGGCAGCTTGAAATTTTTTCTTTCCCGAGCCTACGCTGTGGGTGGAGGTATTTACCTCCTACACGGACGTGGTAATATTGCATTATACACACACACACACACACGCACACACGATAGACGCGTATAATAAAATACTCGATGCAGTCGAGCGTTTTTTTTTTTTTGTCCAAGCACACCACCCTTGACCTGAGATGACTATGACTTGTAGAAACTTAGCGTTCTAAACTGGGAAACAATGGGATGCAAAGCAATATTATTGGCGTTACACTCGCGCGCACACACACGTGCGCACGGCGTATATATATAGCTACGTATCCCGCAGTGGGTATATTCAGGAACAGCAGCAGCTCCTCTCGACTTCCGACGAAAATGGGTCAGCGTACTACGTTTGTCGATATAATAATAATAATAATAATAATAATAATGCTATAATATCGTTATGCATAAGTATGATATGCGTATAAACAGCAGATGATTTGGTGCAGGCATTCGTTGTACATTGCGGCCGCGAATGATCAGACAGTGATGCGTTTGCGTCCAGTTTTGTTTTAAACGCGCGTATAATATATACGCAGTAGTAATAATAATTTGGAGCGATCCTTTTAACTCCGAGACATCATTTCAGTAGACACTACTTTTTTTTGAAAATATTTCTTAGCCATCATTTTTGATGAGTCGATACAAATGTAGCAACGAGTTTTGGAAAAAAAACTACTATTTTTTACTACATTTGTTATCGCTATCGTTTTTCTAGTTTTTTTTTTTGTAAGAAATACAGTAAATAAAATTTGTTATCTTAAGCATATACTAAGCATACATTTTTAATTTCATATTTCGAAGCTGGATGTCATTCGGAGTAGCTGGTAGGTACCTACTTCGATAAGTACCTAGTTCATGAGACTCAGTGGTGTCGAATACGTACTTAAGATGGTGCATTTGCACTTTCTAAGATTGTGGGTGGGTACTGGGTCTGTATAATTTTGAAAAACTAGCACTTAGTAGCTAGTAGGTATTAGATAACAGGTACCTGCTTAATATGAATATGATAATATTTTAACCATTGATGACCAGGTAATTGGAAATTATATAAACATTTTATTTTTGAGTGTGTCTAAGTAGAGGTGGGCGGATAAAAGCTATTATTGGTGTTTGCACCACTTATTAAAAAGTAGTTCGGAGTCATATAAAATGTGGTTCGTTATTTGCGGGATAACTCGGATGCACTATAAATATTTATAACTAATCGCAACGAAGTACACGTTTAAAATTCGATTTTTATGTATTGAACTATTATAAAAAAATATTTTGCTTTGAGCTTTGAAATAAGGAATTAAAAATGTAAGTTGTCACGAAAAAATTAAAATATTTAAAATCATAACAATAAAAATAGTAATATATTTTTTTTTAGAAAAATTTTATTTCTTAACGACTTTAAAAGTGTAAAAAATATTTTCAAAAACGTTAATAGTTATTGAAATTCCTAATGAATGTCTTACGGTTAATTGGACCATTCGATATGCCAGAGGTAAATTGTCGTTTTGGCGATAAAATTGGGTAGAATTTCTCATAGAATTAAATGTTTCCCAATAAGAACGTTCTCATGTGATTTTAAAATAGCTACAAATATATATCGAACTGTAATAAAACTCCGAGCAAAAATATAATATTTTTTTTCAATCTATGTTATTATAAAAAATGTAAATATTTGCAAGCGTGAACGCGTAAATATATAAAAAACTTAATAAAAAAATGTAATTATATTCCATGAACAGTATTGGAATTTTATAAGTACTTTTTTTTATCTAAATGAAGATAAAAAAAATACAATAAAGATTGATGTAGATAAAGATAAAAGTTATCTAAATTCAAATTTATCCAGATAAAAAAAGAAATAATTTTTCTTAATAGATTTATTTCAGTCTAAGTTTTAAGAGTACACCTTACTTATACCTACTGCTTAATTATGATTTTAACACAATAATTATGTTATAATAATAAATAAAAAAATATTTTCTTTGAAATTAAATATTGTTTTATTTTAATGTATACATTATATGAGTTCATAATATTAAAATTTGATTATATTTATACAGACGAAGTTAGTTGGATAGGTGAATTTTTTTTTTATCTCACATAATTAGTTAGGTAACATTCAACTATTTATCTAGATAAAATAAAAGATCAATAAATATTTATATAGACTGCGCATTACTGCCCAGCTTAAAAGGTATTAGATTTTATGTAGGAATTTGAAATCTAAGTTTTCAGAAAATGTATAATTTAAGGAAAACTTAATCGAAAAAATAAGAATTTGACGACAATTTTTAAATTGTGTTTCTCTCATTCCTTTCGACTTTTGAGTTTGTCAGTTACTCCGTTTAACAGTACTCCGGTTTGATATTATTGCAGGACTACGATGCTGTGTGTCTTTAATATACCTCTGTCCACACTTTTATATTTTTGGTAAACACTTATATCGTTATTAATTAATGTATTGGCGTAAATGTAGGATTGCAAGGGGGGAGAGTACAGGCGAAGGAGTGACAAGGCGAAGAAGCAAAAGTATTGTTTTGCCTCCCTCAGATAATATACCAACGCACAACAGCAGCGAAATAAATAAAGAATGCAATACAATATTTAACGAAAATGCATTTATAAGATAAGAAAAATATTTTCCTCAAACTATTGCTTAATATAAATTATTATGAGTGCATTTAGTTTATGATTTCGATTTCAGCAAATAAATTGTTTTGCTCCCACCCTTAAAGTTTTTTTATTAAGTTATGCCACTGCATAAGGTTTTGAAAACATTTTGTTGTTGGCTGTGTTCGATGATCGAAGTGTAGTATTTTTTCGAATAAATATTGTTGTACAGTACACACTGGATTGTTTGGAATTCTTCATATCAAAGATAAAAAAAAAAATAACAGTTTTGTTAGTTCAAAATATGTATTGTGGTAAATATATTTTAACATAATAATCAATATCTATAAAATACACATATAGTTATAGTATAATAATTCTGTATAAAAATTTAAAATACAAAAAAGATATAATAATATATACATTGTACATTCAAAAAAAATAAAAAATACGATTTCAATAAACAATTAATCAGCGAAAGAAAAAAACCGAATGTTTTTTAGTAGTTACTTTAATAAAAATATATCATCTTAATGGGTTTATGTTAGATAATAATATATCTTATAACGGAAGTTGATATCCATTGATAGTCGATTTTTTTAGAATATTATAAAAAAAAATTCGTTTTAAAAAAGTATAATCAATATTAATTTAAGTTTACTTTTTTCACATCCGATATTTTTGAATATTAAAAATTAGTAAATAGGTGTATCGAAGATACAATTTATATTTATTTTTAAAAATTCCAAAGAAACCGATCCGTTTCGTGTCTCAACCATCGATTATATTTTATTAGACATTTTAATACTTTCTCGTTGGCTATATAGAGCTCCATCCATTGTCCGCACATGGCACATTAATCCAAAACTATAGTGGGGATTACATTTTGAATAAACCCGTAAAATCCGCCAATTTTCTAACGCGAAATTTGGATGACCCTGTGGTAGATGTCATATACAATATACATGGTATAATATTATACGATATTTATAGTAGACCGAGTATACGATGATGGAAATTGGAAGGAATAACGCCATCTTGTTCAGTTCGTACGAATGAGCTCAATATTATTGTAAAATAATAAACTATGTTCTATATCCGTGGAAAAATTAATAAAAGTGTAGATTTAAAAATTATCATCGAAAATACTAAACGTCTAACAACAGCAATAATGATAGTATGCTATAATACCATATCGATAGCTAAGAGGACAAAAGTTGTATGTTACAGACATTCAGTTTCACAGGAAAGCAGTTTTAATATTTTCTATTATTGTAAACTCAATAATTTGTGTTGTAGTTTTTTGTTTTTCAATGCTACAACTGATTTATTTGTAAAATATTTTGTAGATTGCATAAACGTCTACGTTTAGATCTTTTTTTACTTGACGATAATGTCTCATATACATTTAAATGTGACTTGTTATAAATGTCAATTATAATATATTTTACAGCGAACATACACTGTTTTGATAGACAATTGTTAGTTTAATAATGTAGTATAAAAATTCAAATTGACTGAGTTGTTTTAGAGTTTTAGACAAATGTAGTCCGGACTTGTTATATTTGTCCGCTTAATAGTTAGATCACGATAAAATATTTATTGTAAGTTTCATTAATTTAAGACTTGTTATAATAGTGTGAACTAAAAGACCTATCTTGCACTAATAACATAACAATTAAAATATTAAAAAAACATTTTTTTAATTATGATATTGACCTATTATGTTTTGTCAAATGAAAAATATCACACCGATTAACCAAATAAACTTTTATAACAATTTTGAGGGAAATTGGATACACATTTTTAGACATTTTAGCCATCAATGTAATATATAATACTCGTCGTAGCAAACTTATCTACACAATATATAATAATGTATAAAATCGTTAAAAAAAAAACAAAACCACGAATTAAAAAATTAAACAATACTACCGTAATGTATATAAATAATATTATGTATAATATATAGGTACGCTTATATTATTATTATTCTAATATACTATTATTTCTTGGCCGCCATCGCTGCAGCTGGCTAGAGGACTTGGAGATTTTCACAGTTCTTCGTTTTCGTGTCCTCCTTGCCGAACACCCACGTGAACATCTGTCTGGCTTTGAGGCTGGCTTTTATGAAGTTTCGGTTTTTGTACCAATGGTCGTGTGTCTCACCACTGTCGGCCCGTTTAAGTCTGATCTGCGTGAGGATGCCCACCAGCAGCTCGTCGACGTTGTGATTGATGCCCACCGACACTTCGATGTACTTGGCCCGGTACGTGCACGCCAAGTATCTACCCTCTGTGCGGAATACGAAAAACACGCTATTATTGTCATTGTCATAATATATTATAATATAATTCGGGGTTTTAAGATGTCATATGATATTTGTTTTTGTGAAATGTTTCATCGTCGTGAAAAAATAAAAGAAAAAATCGTTTATTGTGTTATTTAAAAGTGTACATAACAATAATCGCAAACATATTATACGGCAGGAGAACATTTTAAAAAATTTGTTTTATAGTATCGAATAATAATAATAATACATATTTTATAAATAATAGTGGCTAATAAAGACCCAATCGACAAGTGATAACCGATAATATAACACCATCATCTGCTATGCCTAATTTATTATAACCATTAACGCAGTAGGTAATTCGTAAACCTTATTGTTGATAAGCCATTCATTATTCTTATGCATGTTATTAATAATCACTATATTAATCATTTATATCTGAATACGTTTTAAACAAAGAAATATATTTTTTTATAATTTTAATGAGATATTTTAAGAAGAGTGAAATTTTTAATTTTGAAATATTTCAAATTCAGAATCATATAATAATGTTGTACTGCCAATCGCGGATAATCGATACTACGTTTTCAATCATCTTGACTTTTAATCCGAAATCGTTTTTTAAATAATATAACAAATAAATAATAACCAATGGACTATATAAAACATCCCATAAACATAATATTACTACCCTCGTTACGATTTCGTACATAGAGTTCCGCATATAACCGTTCATCGAGTAAACCGTAGTTATTTAGAAAAAGAATACACTTTTTAAATAATTTTCTAATCTATATATATATATATATATATGTATATCTGATTTCCACTAGATCTATCGTAGTGGAATATCACGTATACATATATATTATTAGATTTTATAATTAAAAATATAGTCGTTTAAGTCAATATAGCTAGTCGGTTAAACGACTTTTAACTTGACGGTTAACATACGAAATTAATTTTAATGCCAAACGTTACAGTTGCATGTGTTTTAAACATTTTTTCGAAAGGAAATTTTGCATCAGAAACGGAATAATTTAACTTTTCGAAATAATGAGTGTTTGTAGTTAAAGAATAGAATCGCCCCGTATGCTGCCGTACCTCGTACAGAATGCACGATAAGCCAAATACAATGTTATATTTTAACTAATTTGATCGAATCTTGAAATACTCGGTTTTTTTAGTTGATTTAAAAATAATCCATTAAGTTAAAATAAAAAAAATATTTTTGAAATTGTTGGTTTTAATGGTTTTTTTTTTTACTTAGTTACATTGATTACCTGCTGTATAAGTATATTGCAGCAGTGTATTTACGTACACTGTTTTAAATAAAAATAATCAAATACTATAAATTCTGTTATGTTTCTTGATAAAATAATATGACAGATACATCATACTATAGATGGGCACAAGACAGTTTAATGTGATCCACGCGTACTTACTATTAATTAAAAGAGTAGATAAAGTTTATTTAAACTTAATCAAGCTAATATTTTTTCTCTTGTTAACTTTTAAATTAGTAAGTTAAGTTTATTATTTGATAACCATCAACTTCAAATTTAACTGAGGTATTGTTGTGTTCACTTAATTTTACTTAAATCGAGTTTATTGTTTTCATTAATTTGCCCACCTTTGAGCAGTAGTAGAATATGTAAATACCGCTAATGATAATAGTGTAACCAAAATTTTTTCAAGGAGGGATTGTCCATAGTAGTATATATTTGTATGTTCTGAGTCATTTCGTTTTTTTTTACACGGTAATTTCATCAAGCTCAAGGGGGAATGTTCCCTTTGAAGAACACTGATTTTACTGTATTACACATCGCAGGGAGATTACACAATCGTTGTCCACATATTTTTCCCTCACACAAAAATATTTACCGTATTACATTTTACAGGGAGATTTCAAAAACTTTGTCCACGATTTTCTCCCTTGCGTAAAAAAATTACCGTATTTCAAAATTACAAGGGAATTAGACACATGAAAATGGTTTTTCCCCTTACTCGAAAATATTTACCGTATACCCAACAATATTTTTTTTCTGATCGTTTTTAGATTTCAAACCTTTCAATATTTACTGTACATTTACTGTATATTTACTGTCAACCAACATGATGTATACTAATGTATGTACAGTAAATATTGAAAGGTTTGAAATCTAAGTTATAATATTGGTTTCAAAGAAATATTCATTTCTCTTGATTTATTTATTCATTATATCAATCTAAGAATTAATTATGTTCCATATACGTGCGGCCCACCCCACGCATCAGATAGGTATTATTTTTAACGATAAACGATAAGCGCAAAAATTGTACAACGCGTTTATATTGTAAATAACGTTAAACGAAATTTTATTTTCAAACACAAACTCGGTCGATATATAGGTAAGCAATCCACATTGCTGTGTAATACCCAATAGATCAAGGTTTTAACAATAACCTAGTTATAATATTATGTTTAGGTATACTTAAATAGCTTAGATTTTTGTTTTGCAAAATTAAAAACACAACGATATTATATAATTGACAGAATAGGCGTTGTCGGTCAAATAGATTACGCTGAACTTGACGTATAATGAACTTGTTTGAAACTCTTCGACGTCGTCGGTAGCTGTCAATTTAACAAGATGCATTTTTTTAGATACCAAGTGGAGAGATAATTGCATAGGTACTGATTTTACAATGATGTGAATGTCTGTGTGATTGTGTACACTTTTTGTAGATGGTAAATGACTAGACCTTCTACTTCAAAGGTTGCAGGTTCTAGGTAGCAAATTGGATCAAGTTGATTTTTTGCGGGGAAAGGGCGGAAATAAAGAACTTTTCAAAATAGTCGAGATAAGTAAAAAAAAAAAAAAAATTTGGAGAACTCGTTCTGTTATTTATTAGTTGTCCAGAGTAATTCTGAAACTAAATAGACAACTTTAATGCGTATATGTTAAATTTTAATTCAATTTTTTAGCGGATTTGGTAGTCTGCCAGCCTTTATCATATTTTTTATTTATGTATTACTATGAGTAATTTATTTTACCATTAATTATGCGGTATGATGAATTAATTTTCACTGAAAACATCGCATTTATTATTAATTAATTAATTATTAATATTACTATTATAATAAATATTATTATTTATATTTAAATTATATAAATAGGTGATGTAATTAGGTAATAGACTAAAATTAATCTAAATACGAGTATTAAATATTTTTAAAATGTTATTGTGTATAGTAAAATACAATATTTAATTATATTTTTAAATACAAATGTCAAGTCAACATTTATAATATTTTTAAAATATAGCATAATAACTAAAATCGTTATTTTTTGTTTAAATATCCGATTTCATCAAAATTTGAAAACTTGAAATGTCTCTATAAATAATTGTGTAGATGCATTTTTTTTTATATTTTCAGGTTTCTTTAAGATTTACTTACGATGAACCTTGTATTAAATTATCATGCCTTAACTATTAAAATTGAAAAGATTATACATTTTTAATTATAAAATAATTTACAAATTTTTGCCATTTTCACGAATTTTGTCAAAATTTGAACTTCGAACGCTTATGAAAAAAAAATCGGAAATAAGTATTTACGATATTTTTAATTTGAAATTATAGAAGAACTTATGTAAAACTTTGAATTAAATGTTTGAAAGTCATTTTAATCAAAAATAAAAAACGATATGTAATTTGTTGTAATTCAAAAATATTATTTGTGGGGTTTTTAAAGTTTTCGTTAATGTGTATATTTATATTTACTATACTCCGTTCATTTTAAGAAGGAACCTCGGAGGCAAATTTGTACGCAGAGACGTTGCTGAACTACATGGCAGGTGTATAGATTGTTTACTTGGTGGGAGAGGGGGGGGGGCAAACAGGTGTTTGCCTGACCACCACCCGAAAAAAATTGGTCGTCGCAGAGGTTTCTTCTCAATGCGAATGGAGTATATAGGTATGTAATACGCAATGCAATGTTCAAAATATTTAGATTAACTTTAAGCTATTTATATGACTTATATTATGTTAATATAGCCATCAGTAGTATTATATATTAAATAAATAATGAAATAAAAATATGGAATAATATTGTAATAATTATATATTTTGTTTTTGGTTAAAACAGAGGTGTTCAACATACTGTACTATTAATAGAAAAATAAATTACTAATATCAATTATTTTATAAACTCATTATAAAATATAAGTAGCTGTCACCTCCGGTCTCGATTGTTTTTCGTAGGTATAAAATGATTTATCATTGAATTAAAATTTAACACATTCAACATATTATATTACTGAGTGGCCTACTCGGTGTTAAGGCACATGCAAGTACACTCGACATATTCTACTACATTATAATATATAGCAGAGCGTATTGAACGGTTTTTTTTCGTCCGAAGACAAACGGTATTTGGAGAAGACGTAGGTATAATAAATGTTATTTCTGCCAAAATTATGTCTGATGTTTTAAACGCATAATATATTAATATCATTGATATTTGGGCGATGAACAATAAGACGGCGGTGAATGTGGGATGTATATATATATATATATATATATATATATATATATACTTCAAGTTTTTCAGTTATTATCAATTGACTATTATGTCGTTATTATTTGTTCGAACAACTTTGTTCGCATTCGTGGGTGATGATGGCAATGGACAGCGAAAAAGCGTTTCCGGTATCGATATTGCTTTATAAAAGTCTGAGTAAATATGATATTATTATCGATAATAATAAACAAAAGCACAATTTCTCATCCGGATGTTTTCGCAGCGTCCGTGTTCAATGGACTTGTAAGATCTGATATTGTATCCAACTTGTTCGTTTCGAAGGGTAAACAATAATACGCGAGAAAAAACCGTTTTTTAATCGTGAAACTTTTGCTCCGTGAAAATAATAGTGTAAACAATATTGTTGTGACTGTTCGAAGTAAATTTGAGAATCACGCCGCTTCAGCAATTAGAAATAAACAAACAAAATATAAAAACGTGAATAGCTTCCGAAGTGCTATTTTTATATTATTTTTTTTATCGAGGGTGAAAAGAGGGGCACCTATGTTTTTTTCTTCTCATAATAGTTGCCATATTTATAAGAGTAAATATTTAATGTTTGCGTCAATATTTATTATTTAACTATCCCCGAACAAGCATTTAAAGTCTAGACCTTACAAACGATTCCGTAAAAACCTAGATGTTAATTAAAAACCCCTGATTTCCAATATATTCTATCTTGATCTAATAAGTACTGCCTATCATATTATATATATATAATCATTAAGCATGAATGTTTTCTGGTTGAATTATTGTATAAATGGATATTTTCTCAAATGTTACTTCATGCGACATTGTGAGAACTATTTTTATTGAATTATGTTAGGTATATAAAGAGTTATTCATTTAACGTAAAACACTTACTATATCAAAAAATATTAACTTTTTTCAAAATATTTTTTCTATGCTGTTTTCTTCTTTTTAAAGAAATAATATTTTTTTCATATTTTTCATCCTTATAATTTTTAAGTTTTTTTTACTTTTTTGAGTGATAGCATGCCGTTTTAATTTCATATTTCAAATTAGAATCTTTTTTGGATTATTTCGATATATTAAAATCAAATTTCGAACTAGTAGTTAATGAGTTATAAGTATTTAAAATATAGATGAGCGAAATTGAGTGGTACGCGGTTACCCCGAAAAATGTTGGTCCACCATTCAACGAATATAAACTTTATATACTTACTCAATAACAACTCGTTTGAAATTTGATTTAATTGAATCGAAAATATTAAGAAAAATATTCTACTTTGAAACATGAAATTTAAAATCATATGTTGTTATTTAAAAAAGTAAAAATCTTAAAAACCTATAAGGATAAAAAAAAATTAAAAAAAATAATTTCTTTAAAAAAATATTATTTATGGTTATGTATAGTAAAATCAATACGTTTGTCACTCTGATCTGAGTATAAGATACATTTAAGTATATAATAATAATTAAATTAGTTTAATTCTCAATGGAATATTTTTTTTTTGAAATAACATATTATATGTTATTGATCATTGAATGCAGCATTTACAAAGGGAAAATACCTGGAACGAAACTTGTTAGATTCGTTGTATGGTATTGTGAAACATTTTTGATATGTCCCGCGAATAGGATAAATCATATTGACATTTGACAGTCATAAATTATTGTGTAATGAAAGAATCTAAGACATTTCTTCGCAATGGTTCCGGTCACCATAACCGTTTTATCGACTTGACGTTTACAGTCTTTTTTATGAAACTGTCTTTCATTAGCTGTTGTTGAGACAGCGGCATTATTATATTATACCATTATTGATGGTATTGCTAATTATTTGAAATAACTTCAGACTTAGAATATTATAATAAGTGGTCAATGATCTATAGATAGAAAAATTACCCCCCCCCCCTCCTTCAAACACCATATTGGTTTATTACAAAACTAGAGTTATAATATATTGTCTGTACACTTACGGTAAGACAGAAGAAACTATTTTAATGCAATTTCATTGTAGTCTCTCATTCTCTCTCTTTCTCTCGTTGCCTCGACAAACCTATACAATACGCGATCACTGAAATGCGCCTTGAATATTGTGTGTGCGTACAAGTACTAAATAATAATAAGCACCATATAATATAGTATATTGTTGTTATTATTAAGAGGCCGAGTTTTGGACGCTGCCTCGATTGTTGTCCACTTAAATAATGTATATTCGCGCGAGTATTATTTTCATTTTTAATTATGTTGGTTTCAATAAGAGCCTTTTGTATATAATAGTGTACATACAGTACACATATTATGTGTTCTAAACGACGGTATGTGTTTTACGGGGTGATACGTTTTAAGAGACACTACAACTACTGCATTCTTATGTCAATTTTTTGTTCTTAAATAACCGTTTTTACGCTATAGTTTGAAATACTTTTAACACTACATTTTTAATAATTTTCGTGAGTATCTGTAGTCACGTGTATAGATACATTTTTATGCGGTCTCTACTCATTTTTTTTTTTGTAGTCTATACATATAGGCATGCATATAATTTAGGATGAGCCGAATAAAACGAATGGATTTTAAAAAAAAAATGATCAACTTAAATAATTGTTATTGTATTTACAAGGTTCTGTAACGAATTATGCATGGAACACAATATCATCTATATGATGGTGGACATTTCAACTGGATACACTTGGTAAGGCATTTTCTGTGGTTTTGGAACACTCGTATACAAGGTCGCCCGAAGAAATATTTCTTGGGAGGGAGAAGGAGGGGGAGAAGCAACAAAAAAATCTAAATTTGTGATTTAAATAATTGAGTGTTTCTATAACGTATATCATCTAAAGCAAGGTGTGGAGGGACATGGGGAAACATTAACTCCTCCCGTTAGAAGTGGACTTCCTCGTGTAATCATTTTATGTGGAATGTCACAACCACTAATTACAGGTTTGAAAAAAAAAATGTCACTATTGCAAATGTGCCTTGGTCCTAAATTTGAGGACAATAATCATTACAGGTCTACCAACACAACGATCACTGGCTTGTCCCTCTACTCCTACCAATTGACGAGTAACAATATTGATTCAAATCCACCCGTTTATTATGGCACATTCTGTCTAATATATTATTATGCAATATAACACACATACCTTGAGCCGTCACTTCTCTGCTCCTGGCCATGTCAACTTTGTTGGCAACCAATATGGCCGGTCTCGATCGCAACATTTCGTGTTCCTGTAGGTTCTTCAGGATTGTCTCGGCCGTTTCAAAACTGATTTTGTCCACCACCGAAAAGATCACCAGGTATGCGTCTGCGGGTTTGCATCCGGTCGGTCGGTCTTCCTTTGTCTATATACACACATAGTTCTATAATAATTGTACGATAATATTATATTGCTAGGTAGTAATTTTTTTGATTTTTGATGACTCGTGATTAATACAAAGTCAAATACACAAACAATTGCAGGATCAATATTTAAAAAAAGGTTACTATATTCCGATTCACGAGAGAAATAAACCGTGTCCCAACCAAATTGTGTCTGAGTTAACGCATCCCCCCTCCCACTTATTTGATTTATTGAAATTTTGATTGTAAACATTTTAGGAGATTAAAATTTTTGACATCTAAGGGTATAGGATATTATATATTTTTTGGACCTACATATTATATGAAATTGGATTTAGTTAAATTAAAAAGATACAGTGCTTATTAATATAATAGTTTATACGTTTCACATATTTATTAAAACGATGAACAAAAATTATCTTACCGAAACTTCTCTGTCATTGATAAATCTCAATTCAGATTCTTCACCATTCAACATTATGCACACCGATTGCACTGATGACTCATAGTTGTCTGAAATAAGTAATAACACAAAGGATTTAAAGTTATTATATCTATATAAATAGTATATATACTAGCTGTGCTGTCCAGGAATAAATGAAACCGTAATGGGAAATTCATCTGCGGTGGATAGTAATAAGTAACTTTTTATTCTTACGTGAACCAATGTCAAACGAAAATATACGAATATGTGGCTATGATTTTAATATAATTAATAGCGGGTAAATAATCCTAAAATAATGGATTCAGTCTATTATTTAAAGTCGAGATTTAGATTCTAAACCTTAATTGAATCGTCAAAATCGGTCGAATATTTTTTTGATTCTATAAGACTCAGAGTATTATACACTTCACCTTTTATATTTATAATAGCTGATTCTCAATTTTCGCATTTATATGGAACAGCTTTATTAGCCTAAATGAAAATATATAAAACACTACCTACAGACAATTAAATTCAATCATAATAATTACTTTATTGTCTATAATAAACGGCTAGTGGCAATTCTATATTAAAAAAAAAAGAAATATTCAATTTTCGTTAGCCATGTCTTATAATTTAGTGATCTACGTATGGGTTGATAAAAACCTAAAAACCCCCATAAAGTGTCAAGAAATCTATTGATATTACTTTACCAATATTTGGTTAAGTCGTTCAGAAGTTACATAATTAAAACAGACGCACAACAGTATAATCATGTATACAAGTACAATGATATCATAATATTATCATATTAATATCTAGCATTAGAGTGATGTATAGCGATAATGATCGTAGGTGGAGTAAAATGTATGTTTGTAATTCAACCAGGCCAGTAAATACTGTATGGTTTCTGCAAGCTTTTAAAAATCAGCGGCTTTTTCAAAAAGTCCAAAATCACGCCCACGCTATAGTAAAATATGATAATAATATATATAATACAGCAATAATATGGTATAATATGGTCATAAATGTTGTATGCAAATAATATTACGATATTATAGTCGCGTGTCGTTGTTCTGGTCGGAAATATAATGTCGAAACTCAAAACGCGGGTCGTCGCCGGAGAGCCGGACAACTTATCGTCGTCGATAATTTATGATAGTACTAGACAGTAGTTGTCGTATTTAGTGGAGAAGAGGTGGTGGTAGTAATAGCTGAAGTATTAGTAGTTGTACACTGTATAGTAGTTATATAGTGACAGTGCTCTATCGCCAAAGGGTTTGTTGGTGGCGAAGTGGAAAGGTCGGGGAAATAGTTTGAAATGTTTGAATGCAGTTTATCGGAGAATATAGGTCGTCTCGGCTTCGGCGGTATTGTCACCACCCAGGCAAATAATAATAAAATAATTATGACAACAATAAAAGCCGGTAATATAATAATTATTACCATAATATTATATTAATATATCGTTGTTGTACGATTGTTACGTCATTAACGTTTAATATCACTATATGAGGAGGGATTTTACAAAGAAGGAAATTGTCCATAGAGAAATATCTATCGGGAAACGACGTATTTTGTGGGATTATATTTTTTTTATATTGATTTTTAATTTACCCAAAAGCGGCAGAAAAATCAAAATTGCTATATGTAACCAGTTGAAATCCTAGTTTATCTTTAATACTCAGAAAAAAATTAATACAATTGATACAATATTGAATAATAATCTTATAATATGCTGCACCCCTGCACCGAGTGCAGTTGCAATGGCAGGCAGTGCGTAGCGTTTCAGGCTGTATTATGTGACATTAACTTGTCAAGTGATTTGTACAAATAATATAATATAATATATTATATTACACAACTTATTGGGTAACGAGCATCTTTTTTCCTTTGGGTAATGCGGCGATAGGTATATATTATATTATTATGTCTGTGTATGCGCTTTTAATATCGCCAATATAAAATAGGCATTATTACCAAGCTTGCATTTGAAAAAAAAAAATAGGTTTACGTTATTTACAATCTACACGTTAAACAATTTTTGCGTTTATTGTTATTTAGAAGTAAAACGTTGTACAATTTTTGTATTCATTGTTATTTAAAAGTAAAACGTTATAAAATGTTTGCCTTTATCGTTATTTAGAATATAAGAACGTTATACAACTTTTTCATTTAACATTTTGTCGTTTTGAATAATATTTAATTCAAGGAATAGCTCAGATACGGAATATAACAAATTCTTGGATTGATTGCTAAGATAAAAATGAATCACGTGGAATAAATATTTCTACGAAACCAATATAATTTTTAAGTAAATGGAATTTAAATTATTTTATTTTCTGTTATTTTTCGTTTTATGATATTCTATGTATTTCGTTTTGCGTTATGTTTTGTTTAATGATATATAATATATTTTTTTAATCGTTTTGTTTGATCTGTCATATTTGATTACTATTCTCCATTTTAATTACGTTTATAAATTGCAATCATTTTTAACATATATTATAACGTTATAATCATAACATTATTAGGATATTTGCAAGCCCTAAATTCAGATTCGTTAATATTATGTTTTAAGCGGAAATGATTTAATTTAATAAACCTAGTCTGAAATTGCTCGTGTACTTACTTATATGTTATTAGTTTACTTGGTAATTTTGTGCGATTTAAGAGAGAAATAAATATTATTAGAAACGTTACGCAGGTACTTACTCGCATATAAAATTCCAAATTGTTATTATTTTTATTCTTTTTAATATTGAAGCAATAATTTCAATTTACATTAAGTTTAAAAGAGGATATTCAAGTGCGGCATAGTGAAGAGTACCTACTCTATAAACTATAGAAGTCAGTCCGCTCTATAGTTGAAGACTTCAGATTGAATTTTGATCTAAACTAATGTTAATAACAAAAACTATTCGTTCAATATGCGACATTTATACGTTAACCTTTTCTGTCGAAAGTATAATATTATGTACTATATTCTAGAATTAAAAATGATGCGTCTCTATTTAAAAAATTAAAACCTAAAAATGATTTCTCCGAATAGAAAATTGATAAAAAATATTTTTTTTTTTTGCAAAAACATATTGTTCAAAGTATTTAAATCATATTAAAAATAATAAATAAAAAACGAGCGTCACTTGTTAAACGGATTAACTCGTAAATACAATATAATATTATGTGTAGATGATAGTTGAGGACGCTATCGCAAGAAACCGACAAAAATATGTATAATATATTACAAATATCAAAAATAAATATAAATTAACGTGTTGTAAGCGAAAACTAGGACCTACCTCTTTGCCTCTCATAGGCGTTTATGTATTCCGAAGTCATAAACTGACTTATTAGAGTGGTCTTGCCCACTCCTCTTGATCCCATCAATGACACCGTGTGCGAAGCAATATCGTCGCCAACGCATTCGTCATGATAGTAATGTTGCTGCTCTTGCTGTTGTCGTTGCACCTGCTGGCAATTATTGTCGTACGGGATCGGTGGAGTACATTCCTTAGGGTCGTCCTCTCGGGCAAGGCTGTTGCTCCTCGACCGGCGTTTCCGGAACGAATCTCCTCTGTTCACGATACCTGTGAGAGAAACGCAATATTTTCGTTGTATAGTATTTTTTTGGAAGAAATGTTTGCATTATTTTACATACGATATACAGGCCTGTTATCTTAACACTAAACGCGCTGTTCGTTTTGAAACGAAGGTATAAGACTATTTTACAACATTTTAATTTCATAAAAATTCGTACGATATCAATACTTTTTTTTTTTATCTTTTGTTCTGATTATTTTTCCACCCATATGGGCTGTGGGTGAAACCGTCATCGACTTTTGTTGATTTTAAATGCATTATAATATGAGGCAAAATAAGTTATTCTTTTAAAAATCCCATTTAAACCTGCCACTAGTAATGATAATATGAAATATTTCCTATTAGTTAATTGTTTTTGAAACTTTTTCTTTAACCGTTAAAAACCGTCTAAATTTTAGATGTACTTTCACTAAGGGATTTTGCTTTTCACCACTACCGTGGTTCATTGGCACTATAATAATAATTTCTCATATATAGTTTTCTTATAAAAATGTGAACAGTGTAGTAGCGGATTGCTGCATAATAATATGCTACGTGCGGTGTGTGTTGAACTCACCTTTCGACGTGAAACTAAACGATCTAAGTCTGTATGAGTTTTCGGGATCTTCGGGTTCCGTGAGTTTTTTGTTTTCGCCCGGTGGCACGTCCAAGAACGCTCCGGATTTCCTGTGGTTCGAGTTGACTTTCCTGGAGGATGGTTTCCGTTTGAACGCCGTTCCGTCTGAAAAAGGTCAACTTTATTTTTAAAACGATTTATATCCACCGAAAAGAAACATAATACATTCACACACACACATACACACACACATCCGCATATAACACTATATATAATATAAAAATATGAATGATAAGTAAAACCCTATAGTCGGCAACGGATCAATGGCAAGGCGCTTTGCCAAAGGGCCACTCCAGACACGCTTCTATATATAAAACCATGAACCGACGATCCTTTGTCAATGGCGACGGGTTGCGAGTCGTATGCGCATATACCACGGTTCGAGTTATCACATCATATATATATATATATACCGGTCTTTCCGCGCGTGCAAGAGAAAAGGACGAGACGGAGCGAGACGGACACATTTTGTGCACATGCTATAACGCGTCTTCACATATTATTATTTATTACAACAAATGTAAAATGTAGACGTTTATGTGTGTGTGTGCAGAGATTGGTGCGGTTGAAGAGACGTCCGGAAATCCGTTTTAAAAGCGTTTCAAAAACGTGCCGTTGCCAAGCCATACATCTATTTTCGTGTCCATATGCTTTATTATTATTATTTTTTTATTCGTCAAAATGTCGAATTCGTATTGTAACATTCGATATCGATCGCTATTTTTTTTGTCGTAGAAACAAATAATAATAATGATAATAGAAATAAAAGCGGGCACTTGTAAAACGACAAAACAAAGCTATGGGTCGATTTTGGTCACTCGAACCTGAACAAAATGTAGTAAGCATATTTCTAAGATTTTCATCCTCTGAAAATGTCATATTATAAAATCAAAGACTTAATTACTTTAAACGGCGTTTTCGATTTTAATTTACATTATAACATCATATAATTGTTTAAAATTACATGGTAAATGTCAATTTACTAAAAAATACAATGACGTCTTGATCAATAAAATATATCTGCGTATTAAAGTACCTATAGAAGGAAATACTCATAAAAATGTTATTACCGTCGACACTTTCTGCAATTATTATTAAAAGTCTGAATTCATAATAGAATAATTTAATCGTTGACATTTGAAAAAAGAGTCGGTCGGCCCGAATCAGTGCCACCCCATACAAGTCCGAAAGATAATAGAGTCACATTAAAGTACGACAAAACGTTTAACGGGGGGGGGGGAGGGGTGCAAAGTATAATAATATATTTGGCGGGGCCCAGTTTATCCCTCTCCCCGTCACAGGCCGTCTCGTGACTCCACAGCTTTTGGCTTCCGTTTCCGCCCTCCGATAAGTGTACGATCTATAATATCGCGTAGGTTCTCTGATGATATATACACAACGCACGAAGCTGTCGTATATATATAATATATAGAGGTACATCAGCAGTTTAGCCGTTGCTCGTTTGTATTTGGCTCGGCAGCGACGAAAAAACAACAATCGTTGTCGACGATTTTGGCACGTTCCCATTGTAAATCACCACTACTACTGCGGGCGGTCGTGATTCTGTTAATTGCCGTCGCGTTATAGTTGTAGGATAATAATATTATTATTATTATGTATAACGTATAATATTATTATATATTATACAGCAGGGCGGACTTTGTTGATTTAACTTCATTAATTTTCCAAATAGAGATTATAGTGATATATTTGTTTAAGTCTATTTTTTTTTTTAATCCAATTTCATCTGCGACGCGGGATACTTTTCTATATTATGCATTACACGTTAATTAATATCAAACACTACACTATTTCAATTAATAGTGTTTTTCTTTGTCTCTTGTGATCAAAGTTCTTAAGTTTAGATCGAAAGAGTATTCACGTTCTTTTGTGGGGATACCTCTATATAATACAGGAACTATAGTTCGAAATAATATTCTGCTGCTTTATGCTACCTACCCATGTAAATTATTACACATTATTTTAAAAACTTGAAAAACGACGATGCGTTGACAAAAATAAAGTAAAAGATTAAATTTTTTAAAACATGGGTGACAATAATGTTGTAATAAATACCTAAAATTCTATCAAAAATTACAATATGCGTGTAAAAATACAAAAACCTATTTATAAAAAATATAATATTATATTATAAGTGTAATGTAACCAGGGGTGACCCGTCAAATATACGATATCAGGGGAGAGTTGTTGGACTCTATGGATATAATAAGGGATAGTTAGATACTATAAGATCGAAAATAAATAACTGCGTTTGTTAAAGTCATCATATATAATATTATAATCATATTATTATATAAATAGTAACGTACATAGATACTTATAATATTATAGGTATGTATATATACACGAAGTTCTCTTGCTCGATGTCCGCGTAGAGAACTACCATGTGTTACAAATCAAGACGGACACGATTATATACGATTATATATATTATATATTATATACTCGTATTAATATAACTATTTGTTGTGAATTTCAAATGAGAAAAGTGTATTTGACAATAATATACGTTTCAAAATTACTAGGTTTTCGTTATTTTAACGGAAGTCTAAAATTTCAACTTTTAGGCAAAGCGACAACCGCATACGTTTTAACTCATTATGTCGAAACCGTCATGACGCGTCACTATAACTAACAAAACGCACAAAACATCGGCAGTTAAAAGATTGATGTTTTCATCGTAATGTTTGTTGTAATATAATATTATCTTATCGTCTCATACCGAGTGTAATGAACGGTGAGTTCGTTATCGTTATACTAGTTTGAGCGCGTTTTGTCATTATTTTTTACTGAAGATTAAAATAGGTATTCATTAATCTGAGAGTTCGTTATGGGAAGTTTCATTGTATAATATCATGTTATACAGACGTACTTCCACATCGAAGCTGCGTAATGAACGCGAGTTGAAGTGGTTGGAAACGTGGACGAATAAGCGAATAATATTGAACTCATTTCAACTGATTTCGAGTATTTGGCCTCAGCGATTCGTAGATAGGTAGGTTTACGTGTGTAATAATGTTGCGCCTTGAGAAACACGCGAATATGTTAATATAATTTATGTAAGACAGTGTTCTTTGTATTTATAGACCATATTATATACGTATAGGAGGAGAATCGAGTTTTATTGAAGCACAATGGCAGTACACAGTCATATAACATCACCTACTCTGCGTGTAAATCACGACCTGTATGCACGTGTTTCAAGGAATAAAGCTTATATTCTATATATATAAAAAAAAATACCTCGTTTTATTTAGGAATTTTGCATAAGCTTTTATTTGGAATGCGTTCTGCAAAGCGCTCGGATGATGCCTGATTATCAGTCTTAAAATATGATAATATCTATGGTGTCGTACCTATTTAACAGTGTCTTGTAAAAGATACTTTTTTAAAAGTGTTTACCTATAAATACAGATACTTATTTTCAGAAATGTATTTTAAATACCTACGTAAATATTTGAATAATTAGAAAAAAGATTAAATTTTTAAAACTATGTTATAAGTATAGATATTTTAAAATAGTTCCATATTTTTGTAAACATTTTCTATTACCCATTTTAACCATCTTATTAATCAACTAAACCGATTTTTTTTTACCATTTTTATGTTTTAAATTAATAATTATTATATAGAACATACTACACCATACCATTTGGTGTGATTATAAATAATTTCTCATCTGTTTTGTTTGTCAAGTTTTTATTTTATATGATTATCATTAAAATAGAAAATATAATATAATATAAACTAATAAAAAGAAGTATTTGATTTTAATAACAGATACTTTGAAAAAGTATTTAAAATACATATTTGAGTAGATACTTAAGAAGTATTTGAATATTTTTACCATAAATGATTTACTCGATTAGGTACTTTACAAGACTGGTGTTTAACGACTTTATCAAATTTTTCAGTAGAAATTATTATTAAACGTGTTATTTTGTACGAGCTTATAATAGTATAAAGGGATGTACCTATTGAGATTTTATGAAAAAAATAAAAAGAAAAACCGTCACTATACTTACAGAGCGGCGCGTGATGTTCATCACGCGATCGTTTTTTAAAACCGTAGTAGGTATTAACTGATTCCATAATTCTTTTTTGGACAATTTAAGTTACTCGCATAATATTATAACCTTAACATTTTATTTTTTTTTTTCATTGGGGTTTTTTAATTAAGCTGCTGTCATCTTTCGATTTTTAAACAGCAACGTTTTCAGGAGAATACTCAATGAATCGTTCAAGAAATTATAAGCATTATTTGCTCGAATACACGTAACATATATAGATCAGTGGGAGATTTAATGGTGGTTCAGAGGGTGTAAAGCACCGGATCCTCAAGACTAAGTTTGTTTTAGAGGCCTCAGGTTGGTGTACTAGATTCTCTAAGTTTGTAAAGTGATAAATTATTAGAAATATCGAATAATGATCAAGAAAAAATATATTTTAAAAAATTACTCGCAATCGTTTATTTTAAGTTGTTATGGACTCAGTTATATCTCTACTTGGCGAGCCAAATGTACCTATATAGTTGACATTTTTTCTTTTTTAAATTTATCTTTATTTATATCAAATACAAAAAAATATTTAATCAACCAAAATGTCATTGATGTATCAAAACGACTTATTAAAAGCAAATTTTTTTTAAGGCCTCTAATATTATAAGTTGTTGCACCTCGGCTTTTCGAGACATAGTTCCAGCACTGACACAGATTACAATAATATATTGTCAGAAACCATTTGAAGAAATCAGATTTGAAGGAATCAGTTGAAGACAATTTATAATATATCGCAGACCGAGTTGTACCTTACAAACCGAACGATAATTCAATATAAATACCTATTTTGGGTCACACGAGGTAATAATATTATTATATTGTCTATTATGATTTCTTCGCAAAATTTGTTTTTACACGATTGTGCAAAAATAATGGTCAAGTTATAAGAATTTATTCTTATACTTATTATACAGAAATTATTATTCTATAAAGAAAAAAATCAAAAAAAAAATATAGAGTAATGAATGAATAGTTACTGTGCAATTCATCATAACCCTAATTGTAATGTAAATATTATTTCTCATATTTTATTTAAGTTTTTTATACATATATGTTTGTTTTATATAGCGTGGAATTATTTTAAACTGTAAATGTTTATTATGTACTAAATAATATTACTTACCTGTATTTGTTTATTAGTTGTATAATTTATAATATATATTATTAACAATCTTTAACGCTTTATCTTCATCACAAGACTAGCTTAAAGGTTAGATAATCGAAAATTATATATTTGTTACAATAATTTTGTACATATTTTTTTTTTTTTTTACGAAAAAAAAAAAATTATAAAATATAAAGCTGCAGTCATTGTATTTGCGTTGCCAGAGAGATAACTATGATTTTTATAAGCCAGGGATACAATTACGAGGAGGGGGTTGATGAGGGGGATAGATCCCCCGAGCTTTTAATATTTGGTTAAATAACTCTATTCACATATACTACTGTACTTGAAAATACAGTGAAGAAATGTATTATTTTGTGTGTGAAAATATTTCTATCCTCTCCCCACACTAAAAAAAATTCCTAATTAGGCCACTGGTCACGCGTACCTATATACATGCTTTACTGCAGCGTTGTATTCGACGAATATAATATTTTTATAAGAGTTGTACGACTGACGTGGGGGCAATAAAATGTCTTATATCTATTATAATACTGTCGCCCGAGAAAAAATTATAAACTCTGTCGTCGCGAAGAAATAAAAATCGCGTTTTCGCGTGCCAAGAACCCGTCGAGCGTAATCGTCCGATTCTATGAGGAGAAATGAAAAAAAAAAAAATGCGTATCCGAGAACCGGAATTAGCATGTGCGGAGAGTTTTCTCGACGTATTTTTACGTGTTTTCGGACGAATGCAAACAAAATTAAAAAACAACAACGACGACGATTGCAAGTACGCCGAGTAAATTATATTACGTGAACGTTTTTCTCGTCCGTTGAACTGCGAAAAAACTTAAGCATCGACTAGTGGGTGTGGTGTGGTGGAGGGGGGGAGTAAAGAAGTCCACCGGCGTTTATCGGACGGTTTCGATCGGCGAGAACCGACTTTTCCACCGAAGTCCATATTATAAATTTGCGCACTTAAACGTGCCCGAGCAACAGGCGTTTTCAACAAACAAAGCGGGGATTTGACAAAACTCGTATTTTCTCTAACATATTACTATTATATTACGATCTTCGCTGTATGCGCGTTTAATACAGTAGCGAGTTCGGTGGATTATTCTCGTGAGCGGAAGTATAATATTTTACGACCCGTACGGGGCATTATTATAATAATAATATATTATAACGTACGAGTGAAATCGTTTTTCCACCTACCGATTTCGCAGACTTTGCCAAAGTCTCTCGGCCGATATTCTATTTCTACAACGCATATTATTACTGTACACACGCGTATTATATTATATTTAATTTTATTAACGCGCGACGACGACCCGACAGTGGTTAAAATAATATCGCAGAGTTTTTACGATTATTGCACCGTACAGACGTATGCTACGTTAAACTACAGAGTGGTTCACCGACCGTAATCGCACCCTTTTTTTCTCCAACGATGCAGTTGTTCAAAATCTGACGTTTGGAATTTTTAAATACTTTACTCAAAGACTGTATTTTCAAACTCACGAGACTTCGTGAAGATACTATTCAAGGAGTTTAATGTGGAGATACAAACATCTGTTTTTCAAATGATAATCCCACTTATTACTATTACTAATTTGGCGGATAATTATTCTGAAAATGTCAACGTAACAAAATCAAAATTTGAACGAGTAGTTTTTAGTTATTTAATTTTGTGTACTTAGGATAGAAGGTCCACGACAATGGGTTTGGAAAATATAGGACACGGTGATTTTAAAATGTTACTTATTAATATAAATCATTCATAATTTGTAAAAATGCTCTTTGTGTAATAAGTAAATATAAAAGTAAATACTAGATTCAATATTTCATAATTTATTTCATATTTACTTGAAACCATTTTTAAAAAAGAATATCCATAGTTTTAATCGAATTTTAATGGCTGAGAAATAACTCATCAACACGATAACTCATCATTAAGAGTAAAAAAGGTGTTTTTCTCGTTTAGAAATTGGAACTGCTGAACATATATTTTGGGAGGCCATGCATTAGTAAAACGGGGACAAAACAGAAATAATGTGAATATGACGTCATCTGAATATAATTTTTGAATTTCATAATGTTAACAAAAATATTGATTCGATGACCAAACATTTCAAAACACTTCAAAAAGAAGACTGAATGTTATTTGTGGCATACGAACTCGTGGGAAATTGTAGGCAGGGTGTACCGCATCGCGTACGTCCGTGAAAGGCCGCGAAATCATTATTTTTAAACATTATTTTCTTTTATAATAATGCTTTTTATCATTACCTTGAGGTGAAGACTCGTGCAGCCTCGGGTCGCTGTAACCGCTGCGGACGCTTGTCCTGCTGTCGCTGAGATGTTGAGCGTGCTGGACCCCCACGGCCGCGGCCACCAGCGCCTTTTTCCTGATCGACCGGCCACCGCTGGTCCGTGCACTCTGCGACCGAACGGCCGGCCGACGACGCTTGTTGTCTTCGGCGGCCGCTATGGCAGCCGCGCCGCCTACGTGCCTGTGCGGCGGAGGCGTGGACGCGGCCGCCTTGGCGCAGGCCAACAGGTATTCGGTGCTGCCGGGTGGGAACCCGAACGCGCATATGGACGCCGACCGAGCCTTGTTGTACAGCAGGCCGTTTTCCTCGGCCGCCATTTCTGTCGTCAGCAACCCGTCTCGACGTCAGCTACACCCACTTCGAAGTCAGCAGCCTTTATCGACGTCGCGCGTGTGATGACAGTTTTCTGCGAAATTGAATAATACCAGGTTAGACAACATCGACACGCTAATATTGTTGTGCTTTATAAAGATAATTATAGGTGGTAGGCATATCTAGATACAAATATTTATATTTTTACATTATCCAGATAAAATAAATGCACAGCGACTGTCTACTTTATCTAGACAATTAAAAGTGTAATTTGATTAAATGCAGACAATTTGATAATAGTCATATTTATTTTACTTTATTTATTCGTTTTTCTATAACTTTTAATATTTGAAATTTGAAATTCCACAATTTGTTGGGACTGAGTACTTTTAAAATGTTGGTGTGTTCAAAACTAAATAAAAAAATTGTTAATTATTTTTAAAATGCAATCATCTGCGTTCAAAATTCATTAAAAAATAGAATGAAGTGTCCATATAATTTAAAATGTTCAATATAGGTACCATAATAATATGTGTTAAACATTCTTCTTATGTCAAAACCGATTGAGTATTCTTTAACTACTTGTAGACTTCAGCCAAACACTTTGACTTTTATATATAATTGCTCTTTCCCAGTGGTTTATATTCTATTACTCTTACGACTCATTCGGGATCCCTAAATAATATGTGCGCTAAAATAAGAACTGTGAATTTGCTTAGACGTAATTTAGATAATATAACCCGGTGACCCGCGGCTGTTTGTTTATTTATCTATTGAGTTCTTTTTTTACAATTATTATTTTTAATTTGATCAATGGCAACCATATTATAGTATAATACAAAATTATATATTGTATAATATATATTCAAAACAAAATATCTGTCTGAGCTCGTCTTTAAAATGAGAAATTTTAAAATTTTTTTCGCAGTGCAACCCTATATTCTGTTAAGAAAGTACCATAAATATTTAAATTTTTTAATTATCATAATTTTAGCTGTACGTTGATTAGTCAGTCAGGACAACTTCTTTTATTTATATAGAAGATATAAGAGGAGGTTAGATATTTTAGTTACCACTTATAATAGTAATAATAATAATAATATTAATAATAAGGGACATTTCAAATTATACAATATGTCATTATATTATGTAAATTTATTGAACGATATTAATTTTGATTTAATAGTCTTAATAGTCCACATACATATACTCTCGTTCAGTCGTTGTCGTTGTCGTAACTTGTAGATATTAATTTTCGGATCTCAATTTTATGCTTGCCATTAAGAACCCGTATTTAAATATCTCAATAGTATTG
>JACXSJ010001407.1:58352-94020 GCA_014851325.1 Pentalonia nigronervosa
GTTATAGCTATTTGAAGTTAGTTAATATATATGTGTGTTACGTTAAATGGCTTATATTGCACATATTTAATGTGTTTACTCGTGGTCTAATGGTGCGATGGGTGCCGGATTTAATTTATCGAAGTATAGTCAATGACACCACCTAAAGTAGATCGCAGGGTAAAAACAAAATGCATTTTATTGCACTTTTTTAAAAAAATGTATTGCAGTATAAACAGTGATTGCGCGTTTTGCGGCACTCGTCGCTGCGCTCCGCAAATCGAAAATATCTCTCGACTTGCTGGTGCAACACCACCTAAAGTAAGTCACAGGGTAAAAAAAAAATTCATTTTATTACACTTTTTTTAAAAATTTATCAGAAGAGAGATGAAATATATTGGCTATTTAAACAAAATATTATAAAATACGTAATTTTTAAAGTGCTATAACTTAAAAACTAATAATTAGCCCCAATTTATTTTTGCACCATCGTTTTTAGAATGTCAAAATACATAAAATGCAAAAAAAAAATATGCAACATTTAGGGTGTCCGGTAAAGTAGAAATATACCGTATTGTGTTATATTTTATTTTTTATTATAATGTAACTTTATAAAATTGACATAGGTATTGAGTTTTTATTCCATCTTCACATTAGGCGTTAGTATTTTTATAGCGTTTATTTTTTTGTTCTGTTGAGGCTTAAGTTTATAAATTATAAAAAAATAATATTATCATAGATACATACAATCCTTGTTTACGAGCTGAATATTATATAGGTAGGTGGTTTGGCGAATAGTGAAATAGCCAATATGTTTGAAAATAGATACGGTATCGCTGTTGGGGATAAAGAATTGATGTTTCGAATTTGTCTAACGGCCGTTTAAAGACATTGTAAAATATATATATGGACTACTGAAAAATATTGTTACGTGACGTATTGCGATCAATTATCGTGCAAAGTAAAGTGTATACGATGTTCGTTTCGACGGATAATAAATTCTAAAAAAGCGATAAAACGTCAAGACTTAAAAACTAGATTTATCGAAAGAGAAAATACAGAGAGTATATATAAATTAAAGTATTATTGATATAATCTAGAAAAAAAATATATTTATTATTGTTATGTTAGTCTGCTGTGGTGTGTTTACAATATTATACTAAATCCACGATCGTGAAATTGAATCGATTTGGTAAATGATAGTGATTTAAACGAGAAATATATACATTGAGTTTAGTTAAGTGATGAAAAACATTAACAGACTGCCTATTATAATATTATGTTTGCAAACGTTTAACCCCGCATCGTCATTTCTTTATTTATAGCATATTTTACACATCCAGATGCGTTTTGTTATTTTTTAGGCCCAACGCCGTATTGTGACTATTCAGTCTAATTTATTATGCAATATTACGAAAACGTTATTATATAATAATATAAGACGATGGTATGTAAAAACAATATTTAGGGCTAGAATTTATACACCGTATAAAATAGTAAAATGTTGAATATTATGTAAATATTATTTTTTTTGTTAAAATATGCAATAAAAATAAATAATTTACCAATATTTTCCAAACTATCAAAAAGAGAACCATCTGATACTACTGTTAAAAATCATCTGAATAAACTTATTTTTATGTTAGCTAAATATTTTTTATTACTCTTACTTTTAATTTTAAAATAAATCCACAGCAGTTTTATTACATTTTTACATTTTATGCACCAAAGACAAAATCACCAGTTTTATGAAATTGAAACTATAATATCGTCGGCTTAAAGCAAAAACTCACCAATGAAAAAACAGTAATATTTGGTAAATGCAGTTTTAGTTTTAAAAATTATATAAACCACCGTTAGTAAATTTTGAAAAAAAAACAGGTTTTGACTAATTATACGATGTTCAGTGCTTATACACAAATTATAAACTTCAAGACGATGTAATAAAAAAAAAAAAAATCGAAATTTTGCCATTAATAAGTTTTTGCTCTAAGCCGACGATAAAGAAGCGTAATATTATAACGTCTTATCTAACATTTTACACTACTTTCATTGAAATATTCCACAAAACATGCATTTTAGATTTTGAGCGGAGCGATGAACGTATTTCGTTATTATATTTTAACTATGCAAAGTAAAAAAAAAAAGTAAATATATCAATACGACGTGATTTGTGAACATAACTGATTAATTTTTTAAAAGGACGCTTCAAAAAAAAAAAAAAAAAAACAGACTAATACATATACTGTGTTCAGCGAGAGAACACGCCGATTTTGAGGATTTCCCCTGCGTCATCGTGCCATTGAAACTGGTTCCCTTATGGCAGGATGTCATGTAGGGATACGCAGAAGAACCGATTTCGTCAGCATTTTGTCATCAGATAATGAGATATCTTATTGTTCTGGATGCGATCAACATTCTGTAATGATTCAGGACTCCGCGTGTTTTCTGGTTCAATACGTTTATTTTACACGTAAATGAGTTCACAGTGTTTACTTTTTATTGTTTTAGAAAAAATGCTATTGGAGATATAATACGAGACACATATAAATATTGTTTGTATAAAAGACTCGCGGCGATTTCCCGCTTCGTTAGGGACAGTGATATGACTGGTCAGCCGGTAGCGAGTACCGCGACGGTGCGAACGCAAAAGTACACGAGGTGCCCGTTAATTTGTCACGAGTGCACAAGGATATACCGTGTTCCAAATCGCACAGGTTACAAACTATGGGGACGGTATGCAGTGGGGTTATGTGGTAGTGGCACCCGAGTGGTGGGCGGCGGTGGCGTTGGTGCCGAACGATCGGCGACGGCTCGGAACGGGGCGGCGGCGTATTATTACATTCCGCGGCATTTAGTGGGCACTCGAAATCTCGTTGGCTTTAGTCGCCGGGTCCGAGGTATGGACATGCACGGGGCGTTTAAATACCGGTGTGCGGTGTACCACTGTGGATAACTGAACTCTGCCCGGCCTCATTAGCTCGGCGGTCAGGACCGATTTTGCTGCTGGCTGCGGACCGGCCGCATTTATCACAATTGATAGGTACCGGTTTCGCAGCAGCTCGTCGTTGGTGTCTGACATCTGTTTTACATTTATTTTCTTTGAATCTTCAATTCACTTTATGTTCGAGTGTTCTAATGCGTTCGTTGATGTGGTTTATTTGTTTATGCGTGTGGTATTACTTGATTTGGCGTTTTTACATTTTGAAATCACTGTTGGCCACGGTGTTTTCAATAACGTGGACGCAGATAGCGCGCTCCATTATTAATGCTATATGCGGTAATAGCGGCCTATCGACCAGAGAATAACGATAATCTCTCCGAGTGGGCGCGCGTTATAGATACTAATTACCGAGTAATGATTTATCGTTTCAATTCGAATACTGTATAAAAATCACTGATTCTCACTTGTCTGTTTAATGTGTGTGTGTGTGTCGTGTTCAATATATACTTAACCAGTAACCGTTAAACACTAATACCCCGTACCTATTTCATTTATATTTTATTCGTTCATATCGTTTTGCCTTCGTTCCCCTACTATCCAATGACACCATTCAGAAGACGCACCGCATCAAAATCTTAGTTCTACTAATATTGTTTTGCAGTTAGGTATATCACACTAGTTTGTCAAGCCAACATTTTGACCGTGTAACGTGTAATATTGTCATTTATGATGATGGACAGTACTCTGTACGTTTGTTTGATATCTGTCGACCAACCTATATAAATGATTATGTGAAACATTAGCTATATAGAATAAAATACTATAAGGTTTGCTTACGTCAAACCTTTGCAGTTTCAACAATTCAATATATTTTATATATTTTCGTCGATTTTTGAATAAAACTGCAGCAGTAATCAACTCGTTAAACTGCTAATACAGGGTGATTCGATTAATTTTATATAAAACACTCATTATATCAAAAAGTATTGATTTTTTTAAACCATTTTTTTTACATCTTTTAAAGTTGTTACAAAATAACATGTTTTAAAGACATTTATTTTTCATATTTTTTTGAAGTTTTTTACTTTCTTAAATGACAACATACAGTTTTTATTTCATACTCCAAAGTAGGATATTTTTTATAATATTCCGATACATAAAAATCGGAATTTTGACGGTTAGTTTATGAGTTACCTATATGTATTAAAGTATACATGAGCGGAATAGTGAACCAACATATTATGAGATAACCGCGTACCACTTCATTCCGGTTATTAATACTTTAAATACTTATAACTCATAAACCTCTCGACAGAAATTGGATTTTTATGTATCGAAATAATCGGAAAAATATTTTAATTTGGGGTATTAAATTGAAATGGTATGTTGTTAATTAAAAAATGTGAAAAAAAAATTTTTTTGAAAAAGTTATACTCATCGAAATAATGAGTTATTTTTATGTCATATGAATTACCTTGTATTGGCCGTTCATCGCACAAATAATATATGCAATAAATATTTTATGGTGTTGCGTTTTTTTTGCAATTTGTCATAAAAATGTTAAGTATACGTCATAGTATTGAATTTGACTTACTATAGTTTTTTTTCTATAGATTTTTTTTAATCGTTTTGACGTTTTTATGAAATATTTACAACTCTGTTTACGCGTGTATTATTGGCATTCGGCACACTCATTTACGACAGTTTGCTGTCCACAACCGCGCTTTAACCACATGAATATTATTTTGTTTTCGTGTTTTTTTATTTTTATTTTAACCGAAGCAAACTTTAGTAAGTACAATCTGTTATTGAATATAACCAATAATATCGATATGGTTCAAATTCGCTTAGTCGAACATTCAACATATTTTATACTCAATAGTTAATATTATTATATCCGCAGTGACGGCTACAACTGTGTGTAAATATTGTACTTTGTTCGACAACATTTGGTTATTTTTTTTTTTCAATTCAGAAACGAAAAGAATTTTGAAAACTATTTTCATGCGTGAAGAAACCGTGTGGGATTGAAAATATTCGGTGCTTGCATGTGCGTTGTCAACAAAATATTATTTAGAAATCCCGACACTGAAGTACCAGCAGTAGTTGACTTTTCTTTGTCATAATGTAGTTTCGTCATAAAATCTTTTATTAAAAATAAAATGAATCTCTAAGTGCAATGGTATTATTTCATCACTCCATCATTAAATTCAAAGACACTAATATATTATAAAAGCAGATTATATATATATTATATTCTATGTGTATATCTTTGTCTGAGTTTATCATCTAGAAGATGTCAAACATTATATAATTAATAGCCGAAAAATTAAAAGAACAATATAGGCGTGTGATTAAAAAAAATAATAATAACAATAAATTGCTTTCAATGAGATTTGTTTGCAATATATATGACTTATAATGAGTATATTAATATTATTCATTTAATATATTATTATTATTATTAGTCAAATTATTTGTAGCACTAGAATAATCGTTTGGATATCGTATTGTATATTATAGAAATATATAATTTGCATATTGTGTAATGTAATTTTAATTTTAAAACTATTTTCTGAAAGTACAAAATGCAGTGATTTTTAAAATAAGATAAAATTTTATTGTATGAGTGTTGTAAATAGTTATTTGAATAAAAGAAAAAGCTAATGGAATAAACTTAAAAAAAAAAATAAAAATATATTCAATCACTATACGTTTTAAATACATTTAGATTTTAAAACGTTAACTAGTGCCAACTGACAATTACCGTTTCGCCTTAAACATTCATATGACTGGTGAGATTGGTTTTACATTTAAAAATAAGCTTATATCTACCGTTTAACGACGCCAAAAAAAATAAAATAATTCTCGAAGCACTAAATAAAGCAGCACTAAATCAATATTACACGTTTGAGAATTTAATAATCTATGTATATTGTGTATATATATATTTATTTGTTAGATTTTGGTGTAAACAACAGAACGACGAGTGTGGTATATTCGTTTAGTATTTAGGATTTTATTATAAAATATACATCCGATAGTTTTTTTAACCAGATCATCTGTAAATATAATGCATTTAAGTGGTTGTTTCGTAAAATTTCATATTTTCATGTATTATTTAAATTTTTAGTGCAAAAGCGCTAGTTTATTTATTGTTATTTTACTACGATGAATTCACAACTCTTTAGGTAGTATCAAAAAATAGTTGGTAGACGTAATATTATAATTTAACAAAAACTGATTACATAGGACCTATTATCAAAGAAAAATAAACGAGTTGCAGCAAATCATCGATAATGAAAGACATACATAGTATAATATTCTTACCTATTGAAATATATTTAAAAATATATAAATATATAAAAATATATAAGAATAAATAAAATAATATATATATATATATATATATATATATATATATATATATATATATATATATATATATATATATATATATATATATATATATATATATATAATATTTAATATATAAATATATTTTTAATTTATTATAACCATAGGATTTCGAAATTTCAAACCCAAGTGGTTCAGTTAGCATCGCTGACCGAATACTTTTATAATGTACTCGTCTTGTTATCACTTGACTTGATACGGCATCGAAGTGTATTATATATACAAAACAGCCCTAAATGCACTCATCGTGGAGACTGTTCTAAAAACATACACATACATAATAGTTTTATAGGTAAGTACGCGTTGTATGTTAATACAGATCAAAGAATGATGGACCACTTAAAAACAAGACCACTGTCATATTGGTCGGAGAATCGCAGTTATGGGGCGGGAGCAAGGACAGTTTTTTTTTAATTATTTTTTATTTTGTTGGCAAAAACATCGCGTAATAGAATAATTTTTCCGACTTATAGACGAAAATTATTTGGCAAAAAGTTTTCAGGTTGAGGTCAAATGTTTTTCATCAGAGTAATCACACGTCTGCCTTGCCGAATCCATAATACGCCTTGTAAGAAAAAATATACAATAGGTATAATATAAAGACACCGGTAAATATCACGTATGTATTATTATTGGATGCTCGTCAGCTGCAGATCACACGCGTCGCAAAGGTCTTGTGTTGTAAGTTACAAAGAATAATAATTATACAATATTATTATATTAATATGCTATTAGTATGGTTATTCTTTATTATTATCAATGGGTGTTACAACTTATGGTGAAATATAGTACCTATCGAGTTAATTTAAAAACATTTACTTACAAATACAATGAACACTCGATCATCTATATTATAGGTCCTATAATATGGTTTTTGACGGCATAATACTAAATTGAGTGGTCTATTTGATATTTGCAACACGCCTCACTGCAGGTTTTCTAACTATGCTATGCGAAATATTTTTCAAAAAAATGTTAATTTACATTAATGTCAAATAATGATGAGTAAATCGTAAATCATTTTATCGTATATAATATTAATGAGCATTTAAAGTAAAGAAGTAAAAATCAGTGGGGTAGTTTTTAGAAAAATGTTTTGCTTTCAAATAAAATTATGTATAGATATACAAATTATTATTTTTTTTTTACAACTGAGGTTTTCTTTGCATTATTAATATATATATATATATTTTTTTTTTTTTTGTATACCACAAATATCAACTTTTAGAACTGATAATATTGTAGATATAGTTAAACGGATCATCGTGTGTACACAATAAGTAATAATATTATGATTAATAACACGCACCTATCAATACGTAGGTATAAATTATTATTATACATATCTAATATAATTATTATTTATAATACATCCTGCTTAATAAGCTATTAATACGTGTGTCATAATACACACAAAAAAAAAATTACCTATTATGGAAACTGATAAATTACCCGCAGATCATGCACATGGGTTGCAAACGCATTGGACTCGGTTTATCTCGTTGTTAAAAACATTTAAAAAACACGCGGACGATCAATCAAGCAAAAATCGGAAGCGTAAACTGTTTATCGAGCCGTACTTGTACCTGCAGTATATCGTGCGTATACTCTGTACAATATATATATATTTTATTGTATATACATTTATAAAAGCCCAAATTATAATTAATTGGAAAACTGTGGGTTTATTTTCTCTATCAAAAAATACAAAAACAAGCGCGCAACAATTGCGAAGCGTCACGCGCGATCAAAACGTACTCACGCCCCTGTGAAATAGACTGATGGAGGGTATCTATACCTGTACCTCACTTAAAATTTCACGGTCGTGCGTTTTCAGAAAAATATTATTTATTACTTATAATGTATAGTTATATAGAAGTTGTGAGGTTTTATGTTCTCGAAACATATTTTTTTTAATTAGTGATGATACGACCCCTGATTTTGAAGTTGATTCGAATCCAAACTGAACCAAAATTATTTTTTTATCTCAATTTAAGTTTATCAAACACTTATATTATAATGCAATTATTATATTATATGGATGTCGATGATTATTATGACAAAAAAAAAAAAAAAAAAATGCATAATAGTTGACATAAAAACAATTCTGTTTTATCTCTTGTTTTGGTTTAGGTACTGTTTTTCGTTAAAATATAGATCGAAATGACACTTATAGAACAGTTTGTAATAATACTGACATAGCTGGTAATCACGATTTTATTCATATTTTTTGGTGGAGATGTGCAATCAAGCAATAATAGGAAACAGCAAACGTATCAATCTAAATAAAGGGTTTAGTGAAATTCAGTGAGAATTTAACGAGGAAAACCTTATATATTGGACTCCTCCCTTTAATATAATAAAATAATAGACTCTTTTAATGTGACGAACGTCGCAAACTCGAATATTTCATAACTAATCCTCTTGAAACAACCATTTTACACACAATACCGTTTTGATACCAACCTTGAATTTTTCGATATCTTATTATCTCAAACTTTTTTCTGATACCTTTGAGATTTGACTTGACGAGAATTTACTGTGCTAGGAGACTTAAATCGTAGCAGACCATGAGGTCGGCGGTCGTTACCTGCTGCAGCGAGCGAGCGAGCGCGTGTGCACAAATCAGCTTCTCGTCCGCGTTACAGAAACGACATTAACATTTTTACAATCAAAATGGTGTGATTTGAAAATGTAAAACAGAAAATTTAATACACATCGAAATGGTTTTTGTTTTTGGGCGGAAGGGGATTGGAAAACCGCGGGAAACAGCAAACGCATCGGTCTAAATAAAGGGTTTTGTAAAATTTAGTGAGAATTTAACCAGGAAAACACTCCGTATATAAGTACTGGACCCCTCCCTCAACCGCAATAGCAGTATAGTAAACTCTTCTTATGTCAAACGGCGCTAACTTGAATTTTTTCGATATCTCAAACATTTTTCTGCCCCCCTTGAGATTTTGACGTAACGCGAGAGTTTACCGAGACTATTAAATCGTAGCAGATCATTAGATCGGCGCGGTCGTTACCTGCTACAGCGACGCGTACGTGTGACAAAAACGTTACGATCAAAACCCTATGACGACGTCGTCGACGTTTGGTCGGCTCTGGAGTGATGGACAGCGAGTATCTCCCCGCCGCGATAAGTGATCGTAACCGCGGTTCCGCCGTCGTAGATACCGCGTGAACACTATAATATACCGCGGTATTGGGCCGGTCAACGCGCGCACGCCGTCTCGCAATAATTATTCGTTATATTTTGTTCGCAAACACTCCAAACACGAGAGACAAACTGATGCAGTGCTGCAGCGGATTTGTGGACGTCGGCGGTCTGCTGCAAGTCGCCGCCGCGACGAATCGTCGTTGGGCCTGCGCGCGCCCGTCCTCGAGCGTTTTTTACGTTCTCCCCGTCCGACGGGTGTTTATAAATAATCCGCGCGTACGTGGCCGTCCGTCTTCTCGTGGTGCGTTTAATTTTAAATTTTAATCCATTTCCAGTTCGCCAACCCGATGGCGGGCACCGAACCGCTGTCGTCGTTGCCGCAGTGCATTATATAACAATAATAATAATAATAATGGTAACAACGAAGTTATGAAATTTACGTCATCGCGTGACCGACGCAGTACACTCGTTTTTTCGCCGAAAAATGTTTAACACTTTTTCGCGCGCTGTTCTCGCAGAGTCGTCATCTATATAAATGATATTATGACATGTTGTAGGTACCCGAAGTATATCGCGATAATAGAAAATAATAACATTTAAATATGCCCAGTTTTTACTGCGGACAGTGCAATCATATTACAATCGATTACACAGCCGCGAGCACTGACAATTATATTATACCTATCATAGTTGATTAAATCGATCTAGACGTAAAAATTATAATTTTGTAATAATATAAAATATTAATTTTATCTTTAATCGTTTACATTTTGAGAAATTAAAATGAATAAATGTAGGGGCTTAAACATTTTTTGGTATTTTCACCAGATATTATTACAAGTTTAATTTTTTAAATACGGATATAATTTTCAGAGTATTTTGACTCAGTTCGTGCTATAAAAATCAATTTAAATAAATCGCCGATATTTTTTTGATTAATATATTATAATAAAATTTTTATTTGTGAGTAAAAACCCTTAAATATATAACACAAGGTTCCTCGTAAGTTTTTCTTACAACAAATACAAAGAAATCGAAAATACAATGTAACAATTGTTTTATAAGCATTCAAAGTTAGTTTTCGCTTTTACAATAATTTTACAAAAATCATAAAATTACGAAAAAGTGTAATTCGTAGGATTTGATACTAGTATACTGATACTGTACACAATAACATTTTCAACATATTTAGATTAATATGAAGCCATTTTACCGTGAACCTATTCACACCGTTCTACCATGGTTTGTTGAAATAATTGATTTGGTGTGTTAAAATCAGCTAACCATATTATTATAACAATATTAATGTATAATAATATACTATAAGAGATTTTTTTACAGCAAAATATTAGTTAACTTATAGAAATAAATCACTAATAAGAATATAAATATATAATAAAATATTCTTAAATATTCAGAACATCTCTATTCAGAATCCATTTTCATCATATACAACGATTCATCGATGAATTCAAATTCAACACATTTATTATAGTGACCAATTCATTAACGAGGTACAATCTACACTTACCATACAACAGAGCATGGATTTACCCATTTTTTTTTTTATTTACTCGGACTTTTTTTTACCGGTTACCACATACGTATACCGAGAACGAATCAAATTTCACATGTGAATGATTATTTTTATCCATTTAGAGTTGAGTTTGCCAACTCGACACCGCACCGATATATCGTCGTCACGTTGTATAACGATGTGTGCGACAACCACGACAACGACGAAAGCGTAATAATAATATTTATATCGTTGATGACGCGACCGCAGGTCCACAGCTGTTGTATACTATGATTACGCATCCGTTTTTCATAGAATAGAATTTTTTATTCAATTTTGTTTCTGGTAAATGTTCTATGTTTATGATAACTGATATAAATACTATACAGACGGAGTTAGTTGAAATAAACGTGATATATTTCTTTCGAGGTTTTTTTTTCCCCCAGAAATCGTTAAATTTAAGTAAGTAGTCTGTTGTAGCAACATGTAAAAGCATGGTTACAGCATCGATTACATTGTTAAATAAGTTTATTTATCCAAATAGTAACCAGTGAACCACTATTACAGTGAGAGATAATTTATATATACCTAATATATTTCTATATTCTACAGTTATATCCATAACTGTTTACAATCACTTTTTTAAAGTTAAACGTGTAAGGTTATTGAATATGCTGTCTATGTTTTCAAAGTGTATCTTGCCTATAAAAGTAGGCTTACACACCATTCGCCAGATGTCGTCGGTCAATTTCGATATCCAACATAAGCATCCCCAGGCCCAAAAACAAGTAGGATTGCTCAGTGCCAGGTATTTTCCAGGCCATGTTGTGTAACATCTAATATCTTTATGGGCGTAGTTCGATGGGTGAATGTGTAAGTTCTCATATGAGGTAAAACAAGTAAAAATTACCCATAGGTATGCATAAGCTAGTTTCTTCGCAAACAAAGTATACTCGTACCTAAGTTCTCGTAAGAAAAAGAATTATATATAAAACAATTAATGTTCTTTGCATTTTAATCAGATTCGGGACTGATAACTTAAACGTATTCTTGTGAGGTTAGAATTTGTTTGTTTTTGTGTTGCATGAAAAAGGTCTAATCCAATTTTTATTTGAATCCAGTCCTTATAATATATAATATAATTTATAGGTATATTATGTAATCTACATATTGTGCATATAAAAGCAATTTAAAATTTTCTTTTCTTGTGAGTGAATTTACAAATATAACCGCCATGTTTGTGTGTGAAATAACTTATATCCCAGTTCGATAATTGAACACTTCTGTTTAATCGTTATTATTATTGTACGACATTATGAGATGGGGAGCACCAAAAATTGTTGAATTCAATACCTACTTAGAGTAGTTGTTGCTTTCAATATAAAATTACATTATGTAATATTTATTTTTAATTATAGATATGGAGGAAGAAATGTAGTCACTATGTTGCCAGGTGAAGGTGTTGGACCAGAGCTGATGAGTTATGTAAAAGAAGTATTTTTACATGGTGGCGTACCAGTAGATTTCGAGACAATTCAGATCGATCCACGAAGTGATAATAATGATGATTTGAAATACGCCATTATGTCTATTCGTAGAAATGGTGTTTGCATAAAAGGTAACATTGAAACAAGCATTATTGATAATGCTATCAACTCACGTAATGTTGCCATACGAAACAAACTCGATTTATTCGTGAATGTCATAAATGTGCAGTCATACAATAACGTACCAAGTCGCCACAAGAAAGTCGATGTTATTGTTATACGTCAAAATACTGAAGGTGAATATGCAATGTTAGAACACGAACTTGTCAAAGGCGTGGTCGAATCTATGAAAGTCATCACCAGAAAAAATTCTACAAGGTTGGCTCGTTATGCATTTGAATTAGCCAAAAACAATGGTCGCCGTAAAGTCACGGCAATCCACAAAGCCAACATTATGAAATTAACGGATGGATTGTTTTTGGAAACTTGCAAATCAATGGCATTGAATTATCCTGATATCGAGTTTGATCAAATGATCATTGACAATTGTTGCATGCAGCTGGTGTCTAATCCACATCAGTTCGATGTAATGGTCATGCCTAACTTGTACGGTACAATTGTGTCAAATATAATATGCGGTATTGTCGGTGGCGCTGGCCTCATATCGGGAAGAAACTATGGTGATCATTATGCGGTTTTTGAGCCAGGTACCAGAAACACTGGTTCATTTATTGCGGGTACGAACATTGCAAATCCAGTAGCAATGTTAAATGCGTCTGCAGATATGTTACAACACTTAGGTCATAATGCGCATTGCCATATGATCAGAACGGCTATATCTAAGACTCTCGATGAGGACATGGTACATACAGTTGATTTAAATGGTACCGCCAAAAGTTCTGACGTTGTAAACAATGTCATTAAACACGTAAAATCCGTTGTGGATAGAACGAAATAACTGTTTGTATAAAACAGATAATATTTACTGAATAGGAATTTATAATATTTTTACATTTATTAAAATCAAAAAAAAAAAACATTTTTTTTTTTTTTTTTACTTTACAATGTACAATATAATATAACGCACAGTGCATATCTAACTAATATTGTGTTAACCATTTTATGTTATTATTGTTTTTGAAGATAGATATTGATAAAATGCATTTTTACCCGACATCTATGCACACATTGTAGTATTATAATACGGGTAATTAAATAATATAATGTCATTCATAATTTATTATTGTTTTTATTTTTTTATTTTATTAAGTCTATAAAACAATATTTTTACCTAAATTAATATTAATCTATTCATCACTCGGAATCTAGAATTTAGTACCTAAGTAAAAAATCGTAAAACTAGGTATATAGCCTTCGCCTATAATTGCACCTAATTTATTATACTATAGCTACTACATTATATTTAGGTATTTTATTAATTAGTTATAAATAACAAAAATTATATTTATTATAATATAGCCATACCTATTATAACATTAAAAAAAAATATTTATATCATATTTAAAGAATTTAAAACTTAAGCCATTCGATTAGAATTGACTAACAAATTACTGTCAAAAAAAATTATATTTAAATATATTGGTTAAATATCATTTTTTTCGCGGCTGTATTTTCCTATATAACCGTAAATTAATTTACCAAATTTTTATATTAGGAATTTTCTTTTCCTAACTTTCCCCACTTAAAGCCTCGATCACATTGAGCGAACCTACTCGCTACTTGTCAGCAAACAAAGTCGTGTGCAAGTGTGCGTATGACGATTAATTCGAATTCACGTCTTGTCAGCTATTCACTAGCTCGTTCGCTCATTCAAGAGTTGTGACTTCGGCAGCTATAGCCACTAAAATCGGTAGCATAGTCAATTTAATCAGCCATCATATTGTACTTATGTCGACTACCAAAAGTGATTTCACTCGTCAAAAAGTGAAATGGCCAGCGAGTAACAAAAGTAGACCGGTCGGCAACTTTATTCACGAACGATCTGCAAGTTTTCAATACGTGGGGAGTAGGCGACTAGGCCAAACCAAGCGATTATTGTAAATGTAATGTTATATAACTAAGATTTAAGAGTTAAACATAATATAAACGAAATTTACTTTTTTTAAGTGACTCTGAACGAAAAAAACTTTAAAATGATTATGATTCAACAAGTATTAAATGCATTTACAAAGGAATTTGCAGACGTAATTAATACCGGGACCGTTTTAGTTTGTCACATAAATATATAAAATTATATTATTTGAAAAACTATTTGTGTGGAATATAACACCATTATATAAGTATAATAATTATTTGTATTTATAATTTACATAATTTTATACACATATATTTGAATAACTAATTTTTTTTTTCGTAAATAGAATAAAATATCGTCTGTGATGTAGTGGACGTATATTTTTCTATAATTCAAAAAGTAAAAGCTGATCAATCCCGACTATAAGAACGTGGTTTAAAATTTAACACAAATCTGTAATACTAGATTCTAGAACATGATTTACTACAGTTACCTGCGGGTAAGAATCTACCAGGGCTTTGAATTTATTGAATTTGCGTGTTTTTCACTACTATATTGAAAGAATTTATTTAGATCAACATTTTTTTACATTAATAAATATGTACTATATTATATAGAAGAAAATAAAAAATTATATTTGAACAGTTATTACCGGCAAAATTCATAAAAATTATATTATTTGTACATACCTGGAATTAGTTGTATTTTTATTGTTTATAAACATTTAAAATAAACTTTTGTAATTATTCAGTTATATTTTTAAATTTGTATTCAAAAAATAAATTTATATTTCCTTTTAGTGAACTACATATTGTACGTCTGTATGTTTTTGAATTTCTAGAGCACAAATTCATTCAATTTTCGCCAATTTTTAGAACAAAACGATTGCATGTTAATTTATCGAGTATCAAGTGCGTTCAATTCAAAGTCCTGACTATTAGTACTAATATCTAAGATAAATATTAATAGTTCATTAGTCCATATAGTTAAGCTACACTTACGTCATTGACGATGCTATATTATTTTTGTATTACATAATACCTATCGCGATGACAACGATGTGAGACGCAATTAAAAAAAAAAAAAAGTTGTAGCACTCGTGCTATTTTATAATATCATTATCTGGATCTCGCTTTGTGTATACATTTTATTGTGAGTTAAATTTAAAAACATAGATACTCGGATCAAAATAAAACTCGTCGACTTTGTATCACGAATTGTGATAAATGTAAATTCACTGTCATCAAATTATTACATGTCGTTGATCGTGTAATATGTATTATTATAGGTCAGTGATTTTTTATAGTTGTCATTCAATATTTAAACGTCTACGAAAATGTAATACGTTATAATATTATATGATATTTTAGGGCTCGGTTTGGTTAGATCAGGACTAAGATAATATTTTATTTAAAATCTTGAAGAAAAAGTAGGCCAGGCCTTTAGTATATTATTAATATGTAGTCCATCGAAATATCCGTCTAATAAAAAGTTATAAAATAAGTTTAATATGCGTTCCGCAGTTCTGCTTAATAACATTTATTCGCTATTGACGTTAATAATATAAAAAAAAGTTCTTTTATAATAGTTTTCTCAGTAATTCTCAAACAATCAGATATTAATATAAATATATTATAATAATATACAGATATACGAATTGTACTTTTTATTATGTGTATATAGTTTTATTGTTAGAACGATAAAGCATATTATTATATAGTTAAGAACAATGTCGGCGGGCCGCATGAAGAACAGCCAACCATTTAACTAAAAATTACAATAGGAGAGGATGAATATTTTTTGGTGATTCGCAAAAATGAACAAGCTTGTCGAATCCGGGCCAATATAATAAAATGTCCAGAGTAATTCACCGAGAATAATTTCCACCATTTTTCTTTTAAAAATGAATCTATTAAAATTCTGATTTATAGAATTTTTTGAAAAATATAATCAAAGACCATTTTTTTAAATTCTTTATATTTTGTTATACCTAAGGAATGTTCCATTGCGATAATAATTTTGTTTTTCATAATATGCGAACCTCCTATTTTACTGTAAATTATTAATTGGATAACAATTTTAAAAATGTTGATATAGATTAGATTCAAAATTCGAACGAGTAAATGTTTCTCAGTTATTAAAATGTTTTTAATTATTAGAATAATACCTAATAATTAAAAATCGTTTTAAAAATAATATAAAATAGATGAAATCTAGTATATTATGCATTATGCTTGGACGAATTTTACAAATTATCATCATAAATCATTAAAAATTAGTCTGTATCTTCATTACCATCTTAAGTAATACAAACAACTCAAGGATTTGAAAATATAATCTTAAAAGAATATTTAAAAATTCCGAAAATCCAATTTAGAAGAACTGTATTATTGAAGAAAAAAGAGGGTGAGAATTATTGCTGAATCACCTACATGCATGAAGTTGTACAAACTTCTAACTTAAGAAAATATTTTGCAAATTATTTGCTAAATTTTGCAAAGCATTTTTTAGAATTTACTCTAATTAAAAAAACTTATATCATACTAAATTTTAAAGGCCAAGGTATTATAATTGAAAATTTTATAAATTTCTTATTAAAATATAATTTACATATAATAGTTATTTTTCCAATAATTATTTCCATTGCTAAGTGACTTTTAGAATTTGAAGAAATTGTTAGCGTGGGTTGGGCAAGTATACGAATTCTAAAAATTGATTAGCAAATTTTAGCAAATGTTTCTCAAAATATTTGCTTAGGTTAGAAGTTTGTAAGACAAAGACGTGGTGGTACCGCCTTCACTCAAGTGAATCACCATATATATTTGTTTCTGGCGCGATTGACACTCATAGGTACTCAAACCCGAATGATAATAATATAGTATTTATTTGAATATTGCAAAACGAAGAGTGACGAAAAAATAACACTAAATATAAAACATGACGAGACGAATTAATTATGATATAACATAATATTATATTATTTATTATGGCTGTACATCATCGCGGTAAAGGAGTGATTAATCTAGACGGCTGAAGACGCGTGAGCAATACGACGGCGGGAAATGACGCGTCTTTACAGCGAACGTGGTTTGTGCAGGGTTGCTCGCTGAAGACGACGCGGTCAGTCCGAAAGAAATATATGTGTCGTCTCGTGATTAATTTCCTAGTCGGATGCGCCAAATGAAAATAATTACTTGCAATTTTTTTTGTTTTTTTGTATTTTTTTGTTCTCGTGAGAAAACGCAGATATAAAGACACTCTCTAATGAGCTTTTAAAGTTTCGTAATTACAATAATGGATTTGATTGCTTAATGCTATATATAATATTATAATGTATACGCGCGTGATATTACCAAGTGTATTATAAATTAAACTTTCTTTTTTTTTTTGTTTTTTAATGGAAGCCTATGGGGAGAACAAAAAAATGACGACAATTTGTTTTGGCTTCAACGATTGATCTCACGGATTTTAAAGAGGGCCGAATGGGATTTTTTATTTTTTATTTATTTATTTATTTATTTATTTATTTTTTTGGGGTGGGGGAGGGATAAACTGTTTTTGAGATATCTTATTTTTTCCCAAGGTACCTAAGCGCGCGTAGTTATTAGAAACTATACGGTCATATTGTAAGTATTTTGATACATACTCCACTACGCTATTACTATTTAAATGTTAAAATTATTATATATTGTTTTCAGGGATTGCATTTGAAGTAAAAATTTCATTTTACGTTATTTATAATCTAAACGATAAATAATTTTTGCGTTTGTCGTTACCTATTCAGATTTTAAATGTCATAAAAATTTTGGGTTTATCGTTAAACACAATATCTATTGCGGAGAATGGTTTGGATATGAAATAAAATAAATTCTTGGATTAATTGGTACGATAAATAGATAAATCACGCGGAATAAATATTTCAACAAAACCGATATCATAACTTTTAAGTAAATAATGGATATTAAATTATTTCGTTATTTTTCGTTTAATTATATTCTGTATAATATTATTACGTTTTTGCGTTATGACTTGTTTATATTATATTATATTTTGCCAATCGTTATGTTTTTGTATATGCTTGTAAACAGTTTTTTTTTTTTGTTTTAATCGCGTTTAAAAATTGCAATCTTTTTTGTTATACATAATACGTTCGCAATTCCCGATTGTGCATTAGTATTTTGCAATATTTTATACACGACTACTGCTGTAGCTAGCCGGTCGACGTCGGTTTTTAGGATTTCCGAGTCTGGTTCGATATAGTATTCTACAACTGTCGGGCTTATTACCACAATCGAACGCGGGAGTGTGCGTGTGCGTCTGTTGTAGATATATATATATATATATATATATATATATATATATATACAACGATAACAGCTATATAATATACGATTAACTACGGTCGACTATAGCCACCTACACGCTACGCGCTTCTGTACTCACACCACTCGGAACCGACAGACTCATCAAGTCTTTCTCTCGTTACAGATCGACATTAATTCGTCTAATCCCCACTCGAACGCACACGCACACACACACACACACACACACACATATATATATATTATATTCACGGCCGCCGTTGTTGTGGCCCGGCGACCCTAATAAAATACAAGTTATAACGTGCGTGTTCTTTGATGGGTGTGTGTAATTATTGGAACGATAGTGTTGATCGAGATGATGGACGATAATATTATAATGACATATTCTATTTACTAATATTACTATTAGGTTTTTTATTATCTACATATTTTAATGGTCATTCTTATATGGATTTTCTATTCTCACGATAATATATGAATCGAGAATAATTTTCTTAAAATAATTTTCTTTTACATTATTTGGAATATCAAACGATTATTAAAGAAGAGAAGCTTCATAATAGTGGCCTATTCAAAATCTACACTGTCACTTGAGGTTTTCATAATATAAATTTTGAATAAAATTTTTCTATTGGATATTTAAGACAATGAAATTAACAATGTACACAAATGGTGTTAAATAAATGCAATACTATAAGATATACGACATTTTTTTTTAAAATTGTAGTCAGTAATAATTAGTTCATTTAAATTCAGATCATATGTGAGATACGTATGGTTTATAATACACTGGCCTCCGTGAAAATGGTTTTTAAATCCCTTTAACCTTCAACTGATATAGATTGAATGGTAAAATAATTAGTTTTCATAGCAATTACAACGAGAAACCATATCGATATTTTATATTACAGTTTAATATTGTATCTTATTAGTTGTAAGTTATTAGAATATAAGTGAATTCCTATATATTTTCAATTTCATAAAAACATGTCATTTCTTACAAAAAATAATCTGTATATATAAAACAGTAAGTTGATTGACTGATCTATCAACGCACAGCTCAAACCATTGAACGGATTAGACTGAAATTTGGCATACAGATAGCTATTATAGCGTAGGCATCCGCTAAGAAAGGATTTTTCGAAATTTTGATTTTAAAGGGTTGAAATTGGTAAAAATATTTTTTTACATGTAATTTGTATATCTATATATTCATATAATATATTTTTTTTGTGTATGTTACTGGAGTAACATAATACAGATTACTGCCGGATTAGTTTTTTAAGAATTTAAAAAAATTCCTTTTTTTTTTCATTCACCATATGTCCGACAATTAGTGATCGCACCTCCATCGCATTGTCTTGTGTTCCGTGTATTAAAAAAAAAAGAGCTCGGAATAAACAGGCACCGTCGCCAACAATGGGGACAACAGTATGTTGTTCAAGTTCTCCATTAACTAAAATACTTTCTTTAGCCATTTCTTAGGTAATTAATTTAAACAACGTTAAATTAATGCTCCTAACAACAAAAACTAAACACGGAAAAATCTAAAAAACTAATCCGGCAGTAAGCTTTATTATGTTACCCCGGTAACATACACAAAAAAAATATATTATATGAATATATAGATATACAAATTACATGTAAAAAAATATTTTTACCGATTTCAACCCTTTAAAATCAAAATTTCGAAAAATCCTTTCTTAGCGGATGCCTAAGCCATAATAGCTATCTGTATGCCAAATTTCAGTTCAATCCGTCCAATGGTTTGAGCTGTGCGTTGATAGATCAGTCAATCAGCTTACTGTTTTCTATATACAGAAGAAGAAGATAGTAGATAATAGATAGTAATAAAATTAATTATTTTAATGGCAATATATTAAAATAGGTACACTTAGTTATGTAGGCTGACAGACCGTCTTCGCTCAGAATCGTTTTTCGTATACAATGATATATATATCTGAATACAAATTTAACACATCCATGAAAGTGGCCCACTCAATATCCACTGTACAGCAGAACCGTGCCCACTTTCCGACCTTTTTTTTTTATATAAGTATGAAATACGTACCTACTTATAGTAATTACACTTTGTTAAATATTATATTATGATATTGCAATGATATATTACAGTGAATTTTTATGTAAAATATCGTAAAGTCAATTGGATAGTATTATTTTTTAATTAAAAATGAACCCGATGCAAAAATAAACACTATTTCAAAAACTATAAATGCATATAATAATATTATTCTAGAAATTTTATACATTTTTATGAACACTTTGGTTATTGTCTTTAAATCATTATGCTGTTGCTCATAGAGTTGAAATTATATTGTTATTAATTCAATCATCATATATAAGCTACGAGTTTGCATGTTTTCCTAAAATTTAATTGATATTAATTGTTTTAAAAATAAAATAAAGACCAACTCATCACTGCAAATCAGGACATCCATTATGTGACTATAATTTGAGCCAAATGTAAGATCTTTTCGAAATATAATAACGAATATGCTTTTGTACTAAATTATTGATAATATTAAATTAACATTGTGCAATAATCTTGGGTGAAAAATTAAAAATGTAACAATTTTTACATCATGTTATATTTTTAAAAAATCTCATTATCCGTTTTGTTGTCGAGACGAATTTTGTTTCAGTGTATTATATCATAAAAACAAATTTTTAGTGTGTCATTAAACTATATGAGTAATATTTTAAAAACGAATAAAATATTGCAGCGACAACAAAATAAGACGATGATATAATAAACATCTTTGTATTCATGAATATTTATAACATAATATATTGGAAGCAACCCAAATGTTATCGAACCAAAGGATTTCAACTTCAGATTATTGTGTTTTCGTGTATTAATAAATTGTCAATTAAAAAAATTAATTTCTTATATTATGTCCTTATAAAATCAATTTTCTTTTAGCACACAATTTTTCCCAAAAGATAATTGAACTCGCAATGAATTAATAATATATTTTTAATTTTTGTGATAATTATTCAGGCTAGTGAAATATATTAATATAAGTACTTACATTAACATAACGTGTATTGCTATTTGTTTCAATAACTATATAGTTATTATAGTTATATTAAACATAAAATCAAAAATGTTATTTTACTGTCGTTTTAAGATATTTACACTGCTTCCTAGAAATAAGAGGTAATATAAATGGAAAATATTTGATGAAAATAATTTTCCCAAGAATGTCAAATATCTGTAAAATAATAGAACTGTATTATTATAAGTAAGTAAATTAATATATATATTTTTTTTATCTTATAATATTATAAATTTATAATATAATACTACAGATGATGGACACTACAAAAATCAAACTTTGTTTTATAGCTACGCTCTAAGTACTGAGTAGCCGATCAGAATTCGTTTTCATGTTTATATTCGTGTGAGCAATGTCACCAACAATAATAGACCTCTTCTAGACGACATTGTCTGTCTGTCGTAATGTCTGAGAATCAGAAAGCGTTTGGATGGTTAACGGTTTCGACGGTAGGTTAAGTACCTAAGTTTAGCCAGCTAAGTCAATAATGATCGTTATTATTATAAATGTACTTTTTGAGGGATATAAATGATTATTATAATTATTTACCTATTTAAAACACTTAAATTAACAACAAGTAGTGCACTACCTCAATTTAAATTATTACCTACTTAAAAAGTTGTTAGTTTAATGCATATGCATGATTTTTATTTCATTAATTAGGTAATGAAAGAAATTAAATGTTCAGTAAAAATTTGTTTTTTATAAACTCTAGATCTTAACACACAAACGAAAAATATACATTTTTCATATTGAAGTTTTTAGAATATTATGTATAATTATTTCATATTTTTTTTCAATTATTTTTACTCAATCATTTTTTTTTTTTTGTTACAATAATTTTGTATTATGTTTTTGGTCAATTTGGGAATCATGACTACTGATTAGTTTCACGTTTTATTTAAATTTTAGTGAATGTATTGATTTCAGTAGTAATTTAAATTTTCTTTTAGGAGACAAATTATTTTTAGTTCTATGCCGAAAAACAACAGTACGCATTGCCTTCAATAGTACCTAATAAATACAGAATAATAAGCCTCAAATAATAGATTTATATAAATAGGAATAACAACAAACGTAATCTCGTATCAGTGAATTTGACTCCCCAATTTTGTCCGATCAATTTCAAATCTGTACAAATATATTGCAAATAATTTGCAATAATTTAAAAATCTATTTTTAGAATTTTCAAACTTTAATTTTAGCTGTGGTATACAATGACATAAGATACACTTGGTATATGTATGACAAAACAATTTTAGAATATAAAAAATTGAAAAAATCATAAAAAATGAAATTTAAATTTTTTTTTAATTTAGCTTTTTTTTGTATTTTATATTTTTTTTATTCAAATTATATTTTTTTTCGACTTGGAACCTAGCAAAAAATTTGTAAAATTCGGCAAAAAAAAAAAAATGTTGATTTGCAAATTATTGCAAACCATTTGCAAAATATCGGAACCGGTCCAAAATCGATCGGACGATGTGTGAGGGGGGAGGCTACGTGAAGTTGCCTCCCCCCTATTTTGAAATGATTCCCACAGCTAATGTTGAAGTTTGCAAATTCTAAAAATAGATTTGCAAATTATTTGTACAGATTTGAAATTGATGGGACAAAGTTGGGGGGCCAACTTCACTGACATCGTAATCTTAACGAAATCTTGTAAAAATGATTTTTTACTATTATGAATACAATTTTTTAATAGCCTATATATATTTGTATTTTTCGAATATTAAAATGAATTTTGTTGCATATTTTAGAATTTTTAGAGTGTACTTTGAAAATTGTTTATGTGTTAGTGCTTGCATATATTGAACAGATTTTTTAGTATATCACATCCCTTATTTTTATCTAATTATAACAAAACATACTATCATCTGTAAATATTCAAGTTTTACGGAGAAGAAATTGATTTTTGCCTGTGCCTAGTTAATTGCTTATTATCTCTTCTAATCAGGTCACACAAAAATCAGTTTCATTTTCAAGCAAAAGATTGGAAAAAATTAACATAATCAAGTTAAAAAATAAAACCATATAGTGTCCCCATGTCGCGGTGTCTTTTTAAATAATAATATTGCAGTTTGTTTATTTTATGTAACAAAGTTTGGTTTAACATTTAATACGGTCGTATAATAATACAAATATATATATATAATTTATAATACACCGTCATACTATATTTTTTTTTTATTTAAGAATAAATATCGTTATTAAATATATTTTTTAATGACTTTAAAATTTGTAAACCGCGAAATTTATGTAAAATAGTCCATCTTACGTGCGCTTAACATCATCGTACAAGACTGTGTCATATTATACCTACCAAAATGTGTTTCAAATCAAAAGGAATATCATCAGAGGTTATGCGAAAAAATATTTTACAACGGTTTTGCACGCTGCGGCGTACTATAGCAACCATTTTAGGGTTTTCGCGATAAAGTTAACAATAGTACAATAATTATTGTCATATGATATGACAATACTATATGGACATAATATGAACAATAAAGCCGATTCAATACAAATAACAATGATTTCATTTTGTTTATGCTGCGCAGCGAATCACAATAATAACATTAATTGTATATAATATTACGAATGTTGCGTGTGCTTTTTGACAACGAACGTTGAATGCAAACGCTTTTGGTGTTTCCAAGATCACCGCGTTTTTTTCCACATCATTATAAAGATTTTGCTATTTTTCAAAATTATATTCTCAAATGCATCAATTTTTAGAAATATAATTTCATATACGAACGCCATTCTAAAAATGCAATTCATAAAAATATTGAACCGCCTACCTAATGATATAATATACTAATACATGGGTACTGCATCAGTGTCTGTCCACAATTTTTCCATTCTTTAATGTTGGGTTATGTTTTTTTTTTTTTATTTATTAATCATTATACTGATGTAAAGATTAAATTAAATATACCGTAACATGCGTATGATGCGTGTAATAGTTAATTGGTCGGACGCTTTTTATCATTTTTTTGTCTTTAGCGTCGAGCCCGGTGCACATAAGCTTTTGCGGGACGGTCGTACATGGCTTAAATTAATTTTAAATTAAAACAACGACTGTTATACATTGTACATTATTATTTAATAAAAACACTGTTACGGCTATCTAAACTAACGGTCTATGCCAGTTTACCCTCTCCTCACCACTAAACAAATCTTTAAATTATACATTTTAATATAAATCCGCTGGATAATACATAATAATATAGAAAAATATGTAAAACAACATAGTGTAAAAATATTTTTTTTTAAAAAAAAATCACATTATTTTCATATTTTTAAGGCCTTTCACAATAAATCTCATACGCGATGACATCCCCTCTTTTAATCTTTTTACAAATGGAATAAACGTGAAGGATTTATTTTTTCAAAATTTGCCATGATTTACACGTCAATTTAATGTTTCAGACCGCATTCATTTTTTGAACCGTTAAGAAATATATTTTATACTCATATTGTGCGTATAATGTGTATAACGTATACGCATATAGTATTATTTTCGATTACGAATGTCGTTGAACATTTTGTAATTTTTATAATAATATAATATATAATACGACATTTAAATACCCGCGGCGACGCCGCATCAGTGTTAAGCCCATCACAAGAGAAACTCATCACGACAATGCCTTCGTAAGAATTTAATTCAAAGGATATTAGATCTTTGAAATATTTCAGTACCTAATCATCCATTTCCGTTTGAACAATATAATATTATAATGTAAATATTGAACTGTGATTCGGAGTTCAAATAAATTATTTATAGATCGCTTGGTGTTCGTCTCCGAAACATCGAAACTAATTATTAGGTAGATAATGTAAATACTATTATACTATTGCAGCTAATTCGATCGATTTTTCGCTTCATACTAAAATGCGTAGGTTAGGTTTATAATATTATTATAATAACGATTGTTTTTGTAACGGTCCCGCGTGTTTGCTAATTCGATGCGTAAACAAAACAGAATTCTGCAAAAGACGTTATAACTATATATTCGTATATAGGTCACGCGCGGGTAATAGTTAAACTTATTTACGTAAGCCTGATAAATATATATATACCTATGCGTATATTATGTAAAATTATTATCTTTCGTTAAAACACAAAATAATATCGTAGGTAGGTGGTAGAGAGGTACATGATATTATCCGACCTGACCTCGTGAAATTATAATTTTTTTTATGAACTTTTCTGCGGTACTTCAATTTAATTTCTCTGAGTCTATTAAAAACTTTTTCACTGGGAGCAAAGTCATCATCAGTCATCACAGTCACCCATAATAGACGTGCATAAATTACATTAGAGTGGAAATTTCGAAAACTCTTCACTGAAGTAATATGCGCGTAAACATGCATAATGTAATCATTTACCCTTATTATATTTAAGCACACTTTTTAATCATTTGTTTCATAGTAGTATGAAGTAAATATCTTAATTTAAGAAATAAATATAATATTTTAAATAACTCATTATTTGCAAATCGGGCGTGAAAAACACCAATTATTGATGAATATTACGCACCAGAAAAAGGAATGTCTGTCGTAATAATATTTGCAGTGTTACCGAACATTGATTATACATCATTTAAGAATCGTATATTGTTATGTTCTGTATTTCGATTATATATTTCGTAGTTTGAATTGAATTTTAATAATAAATCACCAAATCATAATATACTAGAAACGTTAACGTGTCTGTATAACAACGCAGTAGATAGGTGTAATCATAAATATATTATAGGTATGTACGTACCTATCACGTATATTATTATATAACTTATATTTATATAAATAATAAGCTGTAGCACGCGCAACCCCACAAAACCAATCTTTTTGATTGAGAAGAACACTATAATATTGATACTTTATGATTTATATATTCTTTTTTTTTGTACAATATATCAAAAACGACATCAGCAGTAAATATTTTGAAATAACATCTTAATCTAACAGCCTCTGTGCATTTTAAATTTTAAAATGGTTTTAAATCTTTTATTATTATTATTTTTTTTTATTATTTGGTAAAGGCTTCAACAACATAGGTTCTTAGCCTGCATATTTTAATATTTCAACACAGAGGTATGAATGTACATTAAAATAATGATAATAGTATTGAAGAGTTATTTAGAGTTTATGGTTAAGGCTTATATTGCTGAAAATTGCACAGATTGCAACAGTGTTCTCTTTATTGAGGGCTTGGTGAAGTGTGGTAGGGTTGTTGAGGATCTTGCGTGCTCCGGTGTGTTTAGGATAGTTGATGACTATGTGTTCTATTGTTAGAGTTGCATTACAAGTGTCGCATACTAGTGCTGGTTCCTTCCTGATGAGTTATGCATGTGTTAGGTGAGAGTGGCCTATTTTAGCTCGGGTAATAGTTACTTCCTCTCTTCTTTTTGTGTCAGGAGGGTATTATAGTTGTTTTAAAAATAGTTTTACATTTCTCAATTTGTCAAAAAATGGTATATTTTTTCAAAATTTCTGCAATTCTTCCATTATTTTGTTATGGATTATGTTAGATGTTTTGAATGAAGATGATGTATTAATTTTTATGGATAATGGAAATGACGTAGTTTCATAGGCCGTCATGTCTACTCTCTCGTTTCCAGGTATCCCGATATGTAAGGGAACCCAAAAAAACATATTGGTTTTATTATTTCCGATATCAATATTAGAATGAGTTGGACAAGCTTATTTTTTAGTAGGGGTTTGAGGTTTAATTGATGAGAGTGCACTACTCATAAAATCACTAACAATGATGTTGTTGTTTATTAGGTTAGAAAATAAAATTTTATATGCTTCATAGATAACACAGGTTTCAACTGTATATATACTAGAGCAGGGTGGTAGCTGGATAGGATGGTTTTCATGATATGTGATTACTGAAAAACTCACGCCGTTTTTATTTTTAGAGACGTCAGTGTATATTTGTGAATATTCCGAGTATTATTGAGATATTATTTCCAAAAAATGGTTGTATATATTTAAATTGTTTGTACAATGTTTGGAGTATTTGGTCAGTTAGATATTGATTTTTGGCAATGGAAGTCAAGGGGAGAGAGATGGCAAAATGTTATTTAGTGACTGTGATTGGAAATCAAGGTTTTCATTGATATTTTAAAGTTTTCGAATATTGTGTTTCGGAAGGACAATAGATTTATGGGTAGAAAGTGAGTTATGAATGATATTTTTGATGATGTGGTCAGTCATATTCTTAATTTTAGTTACATATTTTAGAATGTCACTTTGGCGCCTGTAGTGTAAGGGAGATTTTCCTGTGTAAAAGTGTATACTATCAACAGAACTCATCCTGAAGGCTCCTGTATGGCTAAACGTATAACTTGGTTGTGGATAAAATTCAGAGTACTTAAGTCTTTTTTTTGCTGAATTATAGATGACATATCCATAATCAATTTATGAAAGTATAAATGCTTTGTAGATTGTGATGAGACTCTTTGTATCAGATCCCTAAGAGTTATTTCCAAGTGTTTTGATTGTCTTTAATTTTGATTGACATTCAGTTTTTAGTTTTTTAAGTGTGGTCGCCATATAAGTTTCTTGCCGAAAGTGAAGTCAAGAATGCGGATACTGTTTGCAAAAGAAAGTTTTGTAATCAAGAAGTTTATTGTTGGTCGGGGATCATTATTTTTCTTGTTAAAGATAATACACTGCATTTTTGTGGAAAAGAAGCTGAAACCGGTTTCTGAAGACCATTTAGAAAGAGAGTTATGTACTTATTGAAAAAAATAAGTGGTTGTTTTGATTTGTAATCCGTTGTAATAAATGTTACAGTCATCAGCGAAGAGAATAAGTTTTATAGGATTGTGTAGGTTTTTGCATATGTTATTTATGGCTACCAGAAAAAGTGTGACACTGAGTACAGTATTTTGTGGGAGTACATTTTCAATGATGTTTATTGATGAGATCTTATCGTAGATTTTCACACTAATTTTTCGGTCTGTTAGGAAGTTTTTTTATAAAGTTAAAGAGGTTGCTGTTCATTTTCTATGAATGGAGTATTGTTAGTATTCTGTTTTTTTAGACAATGTCGTATGCTTTAGAAATATCCAATGCTATTGTGATAAGGTGTTGGTTATGTTTAAACGCTGAACAAATGTCCATGTGTAACATAGATAAAATGTCATTAAAGGATGATTATAAATTGTCAAATATACAAACTACAAATCAATTTTCTAATAATTATTATTCGATGAGCCATATAATAATATAACACAAGTATCATATTTTTCAAATCAAATATTAATCATTGTTTTGTTTTAATTGTAGTAATTATCATTAATAGTTAATTTTTTTAAATAATGTAAAATAGACATTTATTTAAACTTTTAGAATTTTTTCAAAAGTTTTGTTCGGATCGGATCCAACTTTCGAGTCAGAGTTTATTATACCACTTTTCTACATAATATGAATACATTTAGTTAAAATAATATATGTATATTTATTTTGGATTCCCGGACACTCCGACATAAAAGAGAATGAACGCGCTGATCTCGCAGCCAAAACCTCAATCTCCTTTCCACTATCATCATATACACAAATTATTTCATTCAGAGACATACAAACTCTTATAATCAATAAATGTCAACTAAGTGGCACCAGATATGGACATCTTCCCATACTAAATTAAATCATATCAAACATAACACCATCAATTGGAAATTTCCCATCGAAATTCACAGAAAATTTGAAGTCATAATAACTAGACTCAGAATCGGACACACGCAAATCTCCCACGGCTTCTTAATGTCCGAAGAAGAACCCCCAATATGCACATCCTGCGGTGTCCAAGTCACCATCAACTACATTCTAACCGAATGCCTAATATACCTTAATATCCGAACAAGATACAATCTTTCTGAATCATCAACCGAAATACTTAACAATCACCCTCAATCCATAGCAAACATCATCCAATTCATCACAGCCGCCAATCTTCTAACCAAAATATAATTAAACTAGATTTAATATACAATACATGTAAATCATTTTAAGTTTTAAGTTCTGTTATTAGTTTTGTTTTTATTTTCTGTAAACCCAATGGCCCATGCTGCCGAGGGTATTTATTTTCAATAAAAAAAAATATATGTATATTATAAAGAATACCTCCTATATTATTATTATTATACAAACATTTCATTCTCAAATATTAATTACCAGCACAAAATCGAAAATATAATTATTTGCTGATTTAAAGAAAATTCGAAATTAGATTCAGTTGTCGTATATATAATACGTTTATGCATGTCATCGCACGTACACAGTTGCGCGTTAAATAATTAGTACGATAATAGTGACTATAACTACAGTAGGTGCGTAGGTATATAAATTGTGTATTATAAAACACCTGCACGAGTGGTTGCAGTTTTCATGCATATAGAACTGTTGTTAATCAGTGTGTTGTGAAATTGAACGTTCATCTTGTATAATAATAATAATAATAATATTGTAATATAATCTCGCGTGAGTTTACATTATATTGTTATATTAATAGCTGACACTACCTGTATTGTAATACCTAATACAGTATGAATCGCGAACGACTTTGAATTTCTTCGTTATGTAGTATCGATTGTCCGCAATCGTTGTCGTGTGGTTTTTAACTTTAGGTATACGAATATAATACCAGGTGGTATGTTTGGAGCGGATCGAAAAAAAATTACTGCATACGCGTAGACGTGAGCAGAATTTTGCTTCAGGTATGGCTAAATTCTACTCGACCAATGACCACCACCCGCTTTCCAGCATCGGCCACACCGCAAAGAAATTGTAGACATTTTATCACAAAAGCGGAGCCTCTAATCTTTCTCGGTTCATTGTGGATCGAAGCTTGATTTTTAGAATACTGCGAGTTTAGTCATAACGTAAAATAATAATTTAAGACTTTTAGAAATTTTGGGCGAGCTGCAGCCCATCAGCTTCCCCCCCCCCTTTAAGTTACGTCGCTGCCCAGTAATCATTAACGTAAGAAAAGCTCAGGTTGGGCTAGAATCCAATCAACCATAATCGTGTGCACGTCTATGCACGCGTGAAGCATCGGTGAGTATAATATTATAATTACAACATAGTATAGTATATTGCATAGTTATTTTTATGATTATTGTTGGTGTTGTTATTAATTATTGTAACGTTATCGAAAAGCAATACATCTAATACGTTTATCACCCGTTCGTTATTATTAATGCAGACAATAGGTACAATAAATTGCACTCTGCAACGGCGGTGTACGGAATAACTCGCACAAACAAAATAATATATTACCTACCACTGTAATATAGTACGCTTATCTTTTTTTAGAAATGTCATATATCATTATGTATTTTATATGGATAATAAATAGTTTATACGTCTTAAAATCCATAGTCTTAGGGGGTCTTCAAGCCTCCCCTATTTTCACCAATGATCATATATGTTTAAAAGTTGATACTGTAAGATACGAGTAGAAGGTTATAACCTAATCATAAGTAACACTCTGACACGAGTTTTTTTTATACTTCAATAGACAACTTGTGTGTAGACAAAATAATAACGCATATAATATTATATAGTTACACAGTGTAACATCAAACTAAATTATTTAAGCTGTGCATTGGCAGAGGTATAAAGTTTTATTTCTTAGCATTATATCTTATTTCGTTTATTGCCACGCGTACTGCAAAATGGGCATACACTGCATAATATGATATTACATATTATTTTAATGTAAATATTACCTGACGTATACCAACTATTATAGTGTTTAGAAAAAAAAAATGTTTTTCGCTGTAAGCCATGTGCTTACAGTAATATATGAATAATATTTAAAAAAAGTGGTATTACAATGGTATTACACATTTATATGTGTTTCATGGGATAAAAAATAAATGATAACGCTATATTAACGAACGTGAAAGTTCGATATTATGATCGATTTATAAGTGCCATGTTAATTGCAAATTTGCTGCTGCTCGGTAACAAATTTTGTAGTTTGCATATTTTATTGTTTTTTCATTACTTATTGCACAAATAAATAAAATCATAATACAATAATCACGTTGTTACAAATACATATTTTATTTATTGCCATTGTATTTGAAAACTGAAACAATTAATGTGTATAAAATATACACATCTCTGTGCTTCGCCATAATGTTATAGGTATATATGCTAAAAACAATTAAATAATCATTAGAACTTGAAACCGTATTTTAAGGAACCACAGATCTTATAGTAATTTTGTAAAACACGGGAAAACGCACTCTATTAGAAAAACAACACTTTTGCCGTACTTAAACATCTTCCGCCTGGGGCAATCGTGCCCACTTTTCCGCAATTCCACCACCAACACCACTACCATCGTAAAAGCGGCATTGAATTGTCAATTTATCACAGTCGTCGACTGCTACAACTCGTGTATATGAATTATTCTGATTGAAAAAACAATCGTACACGTTTTCGGGAGAGATGAAAATTAAAACGTGAATTAATAATATTTGAACTGGGCGCCGCCGGTAATGCCGAACGATTATTGGATTGTATTGTTATTAATTTCGAAATGAAAATGTTTGATTTCGTTCAAACGACGGGAGAGTATAATAATTGGTTTAAAAGTGTTTTTATCGATGATGCTAAATATTAATTATAATGTATTAAAAAATATGACATGATATCGCGTCGTCGTATTTATTATGTGTGTTCCTTAATCCAAATTATTTTGAACGCTGAAGCCACGAAATAATATGTGCGTATACCCACACAAAATTATTTTGCGTCCGCGTTGAACCATCGTTATTTATTCAAAAGTAATTCGTGTAGGTAGGTACCTAAGTAAAACGAAGATGAATAAACGAAATTAATAAATAAAGTATCTTTGTCGTTCGCGAAAACGCTGTAGAGCATGTAACATATAATATAATATACAGGGTGTGCTTTTAAAGGATTAGATGGTTTAAATTGTCACGATATTATAATATTATACACTATTATAGCTATAACAATACCCAGTGGCGCTGAGGGAATAAATGATACCGAGGTGGGCAACCAGTGGAAGATAGTAATGATTAACTTTTAATTGCAAGCATAAATAAACGGATTTATGGAGTTATGACAATAATATTAACAGCGAGTTAGGTGGCTTCCCGAGATAACTGGTTCAATCTGTTATCTGAACCATTCCTTTAATCGTGAAAATCAGTTGAGTATTTTTTGATTTTATAAGACTCAGCTATTATAACATATATTGCCTTTTACCTGTATACAATACCTATCTGTTACTTGTGCATGGCCACTAGTGGTCAAAATACGAAAATTCTACCAAATTTAAATCTACGTCAAAACTTATGTTAAATCTTTTGACATAATTTTTCTTAAAAGCGATCAAGTAGTTTTTGAGTCTACAGAGGACAATGAAACAAAGAAAGATTCATTTTTATATATTAGATAACACACTTGAGATGGAGACAATATGCTATACGTATTAAAATGATTTCACCAGTCCGAAATATCAAAGGCATTTTATTGTTAAGTCTATTATAATATTAACACTGCAGACGTATACACGTAATTATATAAATATAAAGCTGTGCAAGTTATTGATTTTTTTCAACTCGTTAAGTTAATATATTATCAGTAAGTTGAGATAAAAGTTAATTTATAGTTTTTCTTATAATCTTGTTAAACTAAAAAATAATGAATGAAAAAAATTAATTAAGTTAAAATTAATTTAATTAAGATTGTAATAACTTTCAAATCGCTAAGATAAAAAGGTTATCTACAAAATATTGATGAATTTTGATATTATTCAAGTTCATAGTTATGTGCATATGTAGTAGTTATAGGGTTATTTACAGAGGATATTTTTAAAATGATCAGTTAACTATTCGGCTCTAAATTCCCCTCACCAATATTTAAGATATCTGTAAATATCTAGTATCTATAGGAACTAGTATATAAATATCTGGCTACTAACTACTATACATATAATAGACACTAAGGATCGGCTATCTACAAAATACTTTTATGTGGATTATGGCTATATTAAATTCAGATCAGTAATAGTTATACTTTTTATCAGGAATTTTTCAATATTTCTCATATAGTCTTTCGACACATCATTGATATCTAATATTAATTCTCAAACCAATAAAATGATAAATTAATGATTAATATAAAATTTAAAATTGAACTTATTTTTAAGAAAATTGTGTAAAATAAACTTGAAGTTAACACGTGAAATATTAAAAAATATAACTTATTAGGTTAAAAAAAAGTATATAGTATATTGTATATAGTTATCAAAAAAAAAAAAAAAAAAAAAAAAATAATTAATGAGATATTTAATTTAGATCAAATTAACTTAATATTAATTTTTAAATCGTATATGCCCAGCCTTGTATAAATATTAAAAATATTGGCATTTTGTGACAGACACGGAAACCTCGCACAGTAGCACGCTATTTTATCTGTAGCGATTAACGAAGCGTCGTTACAACACACTATCTAATATGGCGAAATACAATAGCGCTTTAGACATTTACGGTTAGCGTTGCAAAAATTATCATTATTTTTTCACTACCTGAAGCTTATTTTGTTACGATTAAAAAAGTATAATAACTATTATACTTGTTTATTTATATAACGAAAATGATGAGTATGAATTTTGATGAATGATGAATTTTTTGGGATTAACTTGTGCAGTTAAATCCCGTTCAGTGATCAAACGTCAAATCAGTAAAAAACTATAAACCACCAACACATAGGGTATCATTTTTCAATAAGAAAATTTAAAACAAATGTAGTGATACGGTAGCACACTGCATTTAAACAATATCGTTAAAAGAAGCGCATTACATTAAAAAAAAAAGTATCGATAGCAAGTTACTTATTTTGGAGGAGTGTATTACAAAAAACAATAGTGCACTGACCACCATGGCTGGATAGATGACAGGCCAGTCAGCGATTTTAAAATATTGGGCCACCATTTACTGAAAATTTATGAATATAATAAAAACAATTTTTTTATCAAAATACTATTATATTATTTTACCACAATAATTGTTGATTTTTAATTCCGTAAGTATTTATTACAAAAGTCGGATGATACTAAAATACTATCTACAGATTGAATTATACCACAGCCCCGACCACGTATATTATTCAGTGTTTACACTTCATAATTTTAAAAGATGTATTTTTATATTTTTAAATAATGATATAATATATTAATAATATCGGAAAAATGTATAAAAATACGTGTGATAGGCCAGTCCGCCCCTGCTGAACCACCGACTACGGACGTGTTGTCAATATCATAATACAGCAGCAACAAACTGACGTGCCAATGTACGTTGATAATCATTTATATTGGAAAATGAATATTTGCCATTTTGTCGATTGAATCTAATAGTCTTTACGAACTTTTGAAATATCTTGAGAAATTTTTCGTCAGTATCTAGTTAGTTTAAGAAACCGTCGTGTCGTATACTAGAGTGGTGCAGTAAGAAGTAGTATGTAGTAGCATTATAGTTGTAGTACCTAGTTGTAGTAGTAAAAGTAGTTGTTGTTGTAATAGATGTTATGATAGGAGTAGTGGTTGTTGTAATGTAGAAGTACTAGAGCAGTGGTTTTTGTGGCTTACGCGAGATTTTATTTTAGACAGTGTTTTTTTCTTTGTATATATAAAGACTTATCATGGATCTTTCATAGATT